>OY725341.1:5836419-5933919 GCA_963243735.1 Neocrepidodera transversa | reverse complement strand
ATTGTTTTTTTTTTAGATATTTTCGGATTTCCCTCGGTTTTTTCAAATTTTTTAATTTAATTTTTTAAATTTTCAGGTTTTTTGTATTTTTTTTACATATTTTCGTATTTTTTTTATTCGTTAATTTTTCTGATTATTTTAGATTTTTTTGGATTTTTTTGGAATTCATCGGATTTTTTTAGAATTCATTGGATTTTTTCAGGATTTTTATGTAGTCTTTTGAATTTTTTTGGGTTTTTTTTTAGTTTTTTGTTGTTTTTAAGATTTTTTTAGTATCTTTTTTCGTTTTTATTTTAATTTTTTTGAACCTTTTGGTTTTTTATACTTTTTCGGATTTTTCTGGATTTTTGCAATTCTTTTGTTTTTTTATGTTTGAATTTTTTCGGGTTTTTTTTTTGTATTTTTTTGATTTTTTTTTTATTTTTTTAGAAATTTTTGGATTTTTTTAGAATTCATTGTAATTTTTCGGTTTTGTTTAGGATTTTCTTGTATTCTTTTGTATTTTTTTAATTTTTTTTTTTAGATCTTCCGGATTTTTGTGGATTTTTAGCATTTTTCGTTGGTTTTTTTTTGGATTTTTTTGAAATATTGTTTTTTTTAGATATTTTCGGATTTCCCTCGGTTTTTTCGAATTTTTTAATTTAATTTTTTAAATTTTCCGGTTTTTTGTATTTTTTGCATATTTTCGTATTTTTTTTATTCGTTTATTTTTCTGATTATTTTAGATTTTTTTGGATTTTTTTGGAATTAATTGGATTTTCTTGGAATTCGTTGGATGAATTTGGTTTTTTTGAGAAAAAATTTGATTTTTTTTTAGATTTTTAAAATAACTTTATTAATGCATTTTGATCCAGAAACCCTAAAAAAAGGGGCTGTTTCCCATTTTGAATAAAACTAAATAAAATATTAATTATTTCTTGATTTTTAAATTATTCAAAAAAAGGTTTTATTTTATTAAGGTTAATATTAATACTAAAATTTTTAAAAAAATGGCCTCAAATTTGTAGTAAAAAACGAGATTTTTTTTCAAAATTTTATTTTAAAAATTGTTGAATTCGTAAATTTTTTTTTTAAATTTAATAAAAGTTTAAAAAAAATTGAATAACTTTAAAAATATTAAAGATATTAAAAGGGGATTTATACCATTCGATAGGTAATATAAAATTCTAAATTTAGAATATATTTAAGGCTATTCGATTTAACATTGTAATTGTTATAACCAAAATATTTTTTTCAATTGTTTTGTCCTTTAGTTTTACCAAAAAATGGTAAAACAAATTAAAAAAGTACTATTGTACATCCAAAAGGGACCAATTTGTACATTTATACATGAAATATTTCATAATTTTAAAATAAAATTTGTAGAAGTTATACAAAATAACAAAAAGTTAAAAAAAATACTCTTAAATGTGATTTAATATGTATTGATTCTATTAGCGTATTTCGAAAAAAAATTGACTAATAACGACGAAAATTGACCAAAAATCGATAAAAATCGACCAAAAATTCAATAAAATCAAATAAAAATGACGAAGATCGACAAAAAACGACGAAAATCGACAAAAAACGACGAAAATCGATTAAAAGTGACGAAAATGGACAACAAATATTATTTCCGCGAAATATCTTATGAATAATATGGCAACATTGCTAGATTAACTAAAAGTTGTTAGAAAAAGGCGCCATAGCATACGCGTCAGTATTTCTATGGTGAAATCCAGATTTAGAATGTAGTGTGGGCCTTATGGAGCGCAGGGTTGCAGTCGATATCAGGTAGTCGTTAGAAAACGGAAGGTTGAGCAAGCCAGGACCGTAATCTGGCTTTTACTATACACAAATGTGTATTAAACATGCACAATATTAATTATAATCTGTGTGGAAAAAATACTTATTACCTATTGAATTTTATTACAAGATTTTTGTACAATAAATATTAATAAATATACACAGTTTCTACTTAAATATGAATAACTCTATTATGAAAATTACACATTATCCCGTACATAAAATGAGAGTTTTTACACACAACTGTATTTTAATTTCGAATAATTTTGCAGTGTAATTAAACAATTTTTTTACACAACAAAATAAGAAAAAATACATACAGGTATTTTACTTGATGTACGCTACTGCTTTTATTTATCGAGGTATGTTAAATTCTACCACCATCCATTATTATTTTCCTTTATTTCCACTGATTTGAGAAAGTTATGAATCGAATAATTGGTTGGTTGGATATTACGAAAGTTGAATGTAAAATTTTCCAGTATTTTTGACCCGAACTTTCCGGAGTATAGTAATTTGTTTGGAAATGTTGTAAACTTTCTCAAAAGATGTTAATAATTTATACAGAAACTGTATAATGAGGAAACGATAATTTGTTTTGAGTTAATAACAAAGTTAACTGAAGCTATAAGTTTCTAAAACTGGATACTTACTCTAAAAGAATATATTAATAATGATATACTTTATTTTCTGATATCATATTATTGCGTTAATTTTTTTTCAATTAATTGTATATATTTTTAAAATTTATACAACTAAATTCAAAATTATAATTATTTATTTTTGGAAAAGTTCATAGATGTTTGTCTATTGGTTTAGTCCAAATTGACGGAAATTTTTTTTCGGTCAAATTGCATGTCCTTGGACCGGAAATCTAACCGTTGCCGCTCGAATCATCACTGTATAATAATCTTAAATGTAACTATACGGTTATGTAACCAATTGATTTGGGTGAAAATTTCCTACAGATATATTAAAAAAAATAATTTTTTTTCACCATTTAAGCTAGTCGAAAGTTCGAATTAGGTCGAAAATTCCTAAACCGGAAACTAAAAAATATTAAATCCGTGTAACAAAGTTACTTTCCGTGATAATTAAAATATAGAAATTAAATCGAGCACGGCACTGGATTTATAATTACTTTAAAATTATGTGAGAGGCCAGTCGTACCAGTTGTAACCCCCCACCCGAAAGATGGAGTCATTCGCAGTGGTTCATGTTTATGACGATTCGTGTAGTCCAAATTGACGAAAATATTTTTTCGGTCAAATTGCATGTCCTTGTTATTAAAAAGGGTAAAAAAGGTGTAAAAAAGCAGCCAAAAAAAATCGGTTGTGTCGCCCCAAAACTTTCCCGACAAGTCCAATTTCGTGACATTGCATCTATCATTTTTTGATAGTGACACTTCCGTTTGACAGATGTCGTACAAAAATTAATGAGTTCTTCCGACGGGTAACTCAAACCCATATACCAAATGTCAGCTCAATCGGTTTAAACCTGTGGCCTCTATCGTGTAAGAATACACACAGACAGACAGACAGACTTTCATCTGGAAATGGTCTTAAACATTTGAGGGGCCCCCAAAATGGATATTTCCATCTTTATCTCGAATTTTTTTTAGCTCGTTCACAATACTTTCCCTTCTCGGAGGTGGATCGGGAAAGTAAAAACTCAAAAAATCTCAAATCGCAAAAAATTTCAAAAATCAAAAATCTTTAAAATATTTTCAAAAAAAATCTCAAAAAATTTTTAGACGGTTCAAAAACATCTTAAAAATCTCCAAAAATTCTTTAAAAATCTAAAAATTTACAAAGAATCTCAATAAATTTAAAACGTCAAATTTCAAAAAATTTAAAATAGTAAATGTCTCAGAAACTCAAAAATTTGATCAAATAATCTCTAAGAAGTCAAAAAATCTCAAAAGCTCAAAAAACCTTAAAAAATTTCAACAAAAAAATCTGAAAAATCTTAAAAAACCTCAAAAAATCAAAAAATATAAAAAAATTTCAAAAAATCCAAAAACACAAAATCAACAAATCTCAATAACTCTAAAAATCTCATAAAATCTCTAAAAAATCTCAAAAGATTCAAAGAATCTTAAAAAACTCGAATGAATTTCAAAAAAATTTCAAAAAATCTTAAAAAAACATTAAAAAATCTGAAAAAAACCAAAAAATCTCAAAAAATCTTAAAACACTTCAAAACATTCTCAAAAAAATCTATAATTTTTTTATAAATCTAAAAAGTCCCAACGAATCTCAAACAATCTCAAAAAACCTCAAAAAACCTCTAAAAATATCAAAAAAACTCAAAAATATCAAAAAATTTGAAAAAAACTTAAAAAATCTCAAAAACAAATTGAAAAAAAAATTGACAAAATTGGAAAAGATTGTTAAAAAATTGAAAAAAAACCACGAATTCTTGCAGATATTTAATGTTAAAGTTTCAAATTTTGACATTTTTTTATTTTTGACAGTTGACAGTTGGAGAAATAATTTTGACTGTCCTGTATAGTTTTTTATGGGCTTTCAAATGACATATTGCAAGTCGAATTCCGTGACATATTGTATCTGTCTTTTTTTGATAGTAACATTTCCGTTTGACGCATGTTATACAAAAACTAATGATTTCTTTCTACGGGTAACCCAAAATTCTGTACCAAATTTCAGTCCAATCGGATTAATACTTTTTAAGATATTTAATGCTAAAATTTCAAATTTTGACATTTTTTTATTTTCGACAGGTGACAGTTGGAAAAATAATTTTGACTGTTTTCAATAGGGTTTTTCAAGAGCTTTCAAATGACATATTGCAAGTCAAATTCCGTGACATATTGTATCTGTCATTTGTTGATAGTGACACTACCGTTTGATAGATGTCGTACAAAAACTAATGGGTTCTTCCGAAGGATAACCCAAACCGATATACCAAATTTCAGCTCAATCGAATTAAACGTGTGGCCTCTATTATGGAAGAATACACACAGACAGACAGACAGACAAACTTCAATATGAAAATGGTCTTAATGATCTTAGATGACCTCAAAATGGATATTTTCATCTTTATCTGCATTTATTTTTGCATTTATTTCTCCAAAAAAATGTATTTTTATGGAATATTTGTCTCCAAATTGCGAGCATTTTCCGCCCAATAGATTCTCCTAAAATATGGTTGTAAATTTCTTCTCCTTCGTTTTGAGGCCTGGTCTATTCAGCCTCAAAACAATTTTACAGTTTAAATTCTTCTTTTATTGTTAAAAATTAATTTTTAAAGCTCGATTTACAGAAATATTTGATATAACTGTTAAACAGCTAACTAAAGATTAAAAGTATTTGCGAAATATTTAACGGAAGATTAATGCATCCATTAACTATTTTGATATTTATTTGTCATATAACCGAGCATTATTTATGCCCATTTGTAATATTATAATAATATTAATGCATTTTCATTTCCCTATTTACATTTAAATGCCCTTAAGATTGAAACTATATAACATTTACTCTTAGCCTAAAGCTATCTTCTAACTACATCATTAAAATTAAAATAACAAATAAACAAGGAAAATTTACGTTTCAACTAAGTATAAAGTTCATAGAGTGTGAAATACTATTTGCCTAATAAATCTACAAACAATTTATTTATTATTACTAGAAAACATTTAGGATAATTATAAATAATTTTATTTTTTTAAATATTTTGCTTCTTGTTTAAAATGTACGATACCTCTTAGTATAAATTTCAAGTAGCCTATTTACAAAGAGTAAAGCAAGTAAATTAACTTTAAAGAACAATGTGTTTGTTGAATGCACAATAGTTCAGTTTGTAGAGTATAATTTATCCTCTAGTGACTGCGCCATAGCGTTACACTCGAAATAAACTGTGGCACATAATTCCAATCAAACTGAATCAAATTTAAACCAATTTTTTTGTAACAATAATAAAATTCGTACTATCAAGTATAATAATTATTATATTACTCACGTTTATTATTATTTAATAACCATATACAAGTGCGATATCTAGAAAGTTCTCTTAATATCCTCGCCTCGGGTCCTCGAACGATTATGAAATAATTAGACCACAAATTTTGCATATTCACTTGCAATGTTGTGGTTATATCTGTGGCTATGAGGATTACAAAATTCGATTATAATTCGTTCATTATCTAAACTAGTGTTGGTTGAAATAATATTCTGTACAGACCAATCTAATAATCTCTCCAATCAACTAAATAGAAAGATATATCAGTTTCGCTCAATGTATAAGAGCGAGAGTAGTATATAGTAATAGTAATTTATTTACATGAAACAATAATATAAATACATAACTAAATGGTAAGTGAATAACGGAAAACTTACGAGACATATATATCTGTATAAAGTAATAAAGCACAAAGTCAGGTACCACAAAATTAAATTGATAAAAAGTACTAGTAGGTAACTAGTTTTGGTCACTGACCATCATCAGGTCTAAAGATACAAACGTTTATAATTAGATATAAAAAAAATTGGCTGTGTCACCCCAGAACTTTCCCGGCTCGACAGTAGAGAATATGTTATTTATTATTATTATTTTAAATACAAAATACTCCTAAAATCATGTGTGAAAACTATTGGGAATTCTGGAAAAAATTTCATACAATAGTTGTAGGGAATTTTATGCTTTACAACTTTGCACTGAAACATTTTGCACTAAAGAGCAGAATTTACTTCCAATTTTAAAAAAATGGAAAATTATAAATATGTATTTTTCTCGCCATCTGGCGGCGAAACTATGAGGAATTCGATAAAAAGTTAAACATAAAAGTTAAAGAAAAATTGATGCTTTACAACTTTGAACCAGAAAATTTTGCACTAAAATGCATTGTTTGTCCTCAAAATCAAGAAAAACTAGAGAAAACCTACCAGATTTTTTACGCGCCCTCTAGTGGCGCAACTATTGAAAATTCTTGAAAAAGTTTGAGACAAAAGTTGTTAAGAATTTTATTCTCTAAAAATTTGTACTGCAACATTTTGCACTAAAGTGTATTATTTGTCCTCAAAATCAAGAAAAACTAGAGAAAACCTACATGCACATTTTTTACGCGCCCTCTAGTGGCGCAACTATTGGAAATTCTGGAAAAAGCTTGAGACAAAAGTTGTTGAGAATTTTATTCTATAAAACTTTGTAGTACAATATTTTGCACTTAAGTGTATTGTTTGTCCTCAAAATCAAGAAAAGCTAGATAAAACCTACATGCACATTTTTTAGACGCCCTCTAGTGGCGCAACTATTGGAAATTCTGAAAAAAGTTTAAAACAAAAGTTATAGGGAATTTTATGTTCTAAAACTTTGTACTATAATATTTTGCACTTAAGTGTATTATTTGTCCTCAAAATCAAGAAAAACTAGAGAAAACATACATGCACATTTTTTACGCGCCCTCTGGTGGCGCAACTATATCCAATATTAGATTTTGTCAGGCTAGACCCATTTTTAGATTTTCTCAAACTAGACCCATTCTTGGATTTTTTTTGGCTGGACCCATTATTTGATTTTGTCAAGCTGGACCCATTTTTGGATATTTCAGGCCACGCCCATTCATGGATTTTTTCTAGCAAAATCCAGTACTGGATTTTGTCAGGCTAGACCTATTTTTTTAAACCAGGCCCATTCTTGGATTTTTCTGGCAATATCCAATATTGTATTTTGTCAGGTTGGACCCATTTTTGGATTTTATCAAGCCAGACCCATTCTTCGATTCTTTCAGACTGGACCCATTAATGAATTTTGTCAAGCTGGACCCATTTTTGGATATTTCTAGCCACGCCCATTCTTGGATTTTTTCAAGCAAAGTAAAATAATGGATTTTGTCAGGCTGGACTCATTTTTGGATATTTCAAACCACGCCCATTCTTGGATTTTTTCTAGCAAAAACCAATAATGGATTTTGTTAGGCTGGACCTATTTTTTCAAGCCAGAACCATTCTTGGGTTATTTTACGGTAACCCATTATTGGATTCTGTCAGACTGGACCCATTTTTTGGATTTTTCAAACCAGGCCAATTCTTGGATTTTTTCTGGCAAGACCCAATATTTTATTTTGTCAGTCTGGACCCATTTTTGGATTTTTTCAAGCTAAAACTATTCCTGGATTATTTTAGGGTGAACCCATTACTGGATTTTGTCAGGCTGGACCCATTTTTTGGATTTTTCAAACCAGGCCCATTCATGGATTTTTTCTGGCAAGATACAATATTGAATTTTGTCAGGCTAAACTCATTTTTTGATTTTTTCAAGCTAGACTCATTCTTGGATTATTTTAGGGTCGGCCCATTATGGGATTTTGTCAGGTTGGGCCCATTTTTGGATTTTTTTAAGATAGACCCATTCTTGGATTTTTTTAGGCTGGACCCATTATGGGATTTTGTCAGGCTGGACCCATTTTTGAATATTTCAAGCCATGCCCATTCTTGGATTTTTTCTAGCAAAATCCAATATTGAATTTTGTCAGGCTGGGTCTATTTTTTGATTATTTCAAGCTAGAACCATTCTTTGATTATTTTAGGGTCAACACATTATTGAAATTTGTTAGGCTGGACCCATTTTTTGGATTTTTCAAACCAGGCCAATTCTTGGTTTTTTTCTGGCAAGACCCAATATTTTATTTTGTTAGTCTGGACCCATTTTTGGATTTTTTCCAGCTAGAACTATTCCTGGATTATTTTAGGGTGAACCCATTACTGGATTTTGTCAGGCTAAACCCATTTTTTGATTTTTTCAAGCTAGAACCATTCTTGGATTATTTTAGGGTGAACCCATTAATGAATTTTGTCAGGCTGGACCCATTTTTGATTTTTTATGCCAGGCCCATTCTTGGATTTTTTCTGGAAAGATCCAATATTGGATTTTGTCAGGCTATACTCATATTTTGATTTTTTTAAGCTAGACTCATTCTTGGATTATTTTAGGGTCGACCCATTATGGGATTTTGTCAGGCTGGACCCATTTTTAGATTTTTTTAAGATAGACCCATTCTTGGATTTTTTTAGGCTGGACCCATTTTGGGATTTTGTTATGCTGGACCCATTTTTTGGATTTTTTAAACCAGGCCCATTCTTGGATTTTTTCTGGCAAGAGTCAATATTGGATTTTGTCAGGGTGGACATATTTTTGGGTTTTTTCAAGCTAGACCCTTGCTTGGATTTCTTTAGGCTGGTCCCATTATGGAATTTTGTCAGGCTAAACCCATTTTTTGATTTTTTTAAGCTAGACCCATTCTTTAATTTTTTCGGGATGGACCCATTAACGAATTTTGTCAGGCTGGACCCATTTTTAAATATTTCCAGCCACGCCCAATCTTTAATTTTTTCTGGCAAAATCCAATATTGTATTTTGTCAGGCTAAACTCATTTTTTGATTTTTTTTCATGCTAGAACCATTCTTGGATTATTTTAGTGTGAACCCATTACTGGATTTTGTCAGGCTGGATCGATTTTTGATTTTTCATGCCAGGCCCATTCTTGGATATTTTCTGGCAAGACCCAATATTGGATTTCGTCAGGCTAAACTCATTTTTTGTTGTTTTCAAGCTAGAACGATTCTTGGATTATTTTAGGGTGAACCCATTATTGGATTTTGTCGACTAGACCCATTTTTTTAATTTTTTCAAGCTAGACCCATTATTGGATTTTTTCTGGCAAGACCCAATATTGTATTTTGTCAGGCTAAACTCATTTTTTGATTTTTTTTCAAGCTAGACCATTCTTGATTTTTTTCTGGCTGGTCCCATTTTTAGATATTTCAAGCCATGCGCGTTCTTAGATGTTTTCTAGCAAAATCCATATTGGCTGAGGCTGGACCCATTTTCAGATTTTTTCAAGCCAGACACATTCTTAGATTTTTTCAGACTGGACCCATTACTGAATTTTTTCAGGCTGGACTCATTTTTGGATATTTCAAGCCACGCTCATTCTTGGATTTTGTAAGGCTGGACCTATTTTTGGATTTTTTCAAGTTAGAACCATTCTTGGATTATTTTAGGGTGAACCTATTATTGCATTTTGTCAGGCTGGGCCCATTTTTTGGATTTTTCAGACCAGGCCAATTCTTGGATTTTTTCTGGCAAGACCCAATATTTTATTTTGTCAGCCTGGACCCATTTTTGGATTTTTTCAAGCTTGACCCACTCTTGGATTTTTTTGAGCTGAACCCATTATGGGATTTTGTCAGGCTGGACCCATTTTTGGATTTTATCAAGCTAGACCCAATTCTTGGATTTTTTCTGGAATGATCCAATATTGGATTTTGTTAGGCTAAACTCATTTTTTGATTTTTTCAATATAGACCCATTTTTGGATTTTTTGGGCTGGACCCATTATGGAATTTTGTCAGGCTGGACCCATTTTTGGATATTTCAAGCCACGGCCATTCTAGGATTTTTTTCCAGCAATTAAATATTGGATTTTTTCAGGCTGGACCTATTTCATTTTTTCTTGTTAGAACCATTCTTGGATTATTTTAGGGTCAAACCATTATTGGATTCTGTCAGGCTGGCCCCAATTGGCGATTTTTTTTCAAGTTAGACCTATTCTTGGATTTTTAAGATCAAACCTAAATTTCAGCACTATAAAATATTAAGGTATCATTAGCAAAGCTAATTATTGTGTTGTCCTCTTCTAGCACATGACGTCACGTATTTCTTGATACAGAGATCCGTTGTAATAATAAGAAAATTATTAAGTCCAAAAGGTTTTACATGTTCTTTAATATGGTCAACCAATGAGAGAATAAAACTTGATGTCAAAGTACCACAATTTTTTTATTGATATAACTTAATGTTAAAATGGGGCGAAATTTCTCCATCATCAGTCCTAAAACGACTCCCGACAATAAACTTGAAAAAATTAGTAACAAAGTTTGTAACTTACCAATATATTTATGGAAGAATTAATTAATTTCTTCCCCTCTTTCATATTAATCATTTTGTACCACATTTTTAATTTTCATTTATTAATTTTAATTAATTACATATTGCGTTATATAGTACCAACCAATTAGTTTAATTTCAATTTAATATAAAAATTAATCTCTTCTCCAATAAATACATTTATAAGTTACAAATCTCTACAAGTTTATTGACGGGAGTCGTTTTAGGTCTGATGATGGTGAATTTTTTGTCGAAACTAGTCGCTCCCTTTCAAAATTTAGTTAAGTCAATTGTGATACTTTTACATCGAGTTTTATTACCTCATGAAAATTTTTAGTTAGAGCGTATAGAGCGCTTTGATTTTATGTAGAGATCCGTTATAGAAATAAGAAACCACATTTGATTACATAAATATAATAATTTATTTATTAACACAACTAATATTTAGTTATAGCTAAAGAAAATGCTAATGCATTCTATTAACATCAATCTTAATTATAAGTTTGTGTGCATTCGCTTGTAAATTTGCACTGTGGCTTTTGGATAATTAGCCAAGTCGGATAGAAACTTGCTTTTGATACATGATTGCTAATAATTGACGACAAGATCGCTAAATCTATTCAATCAATTAATCATGACAATAACAACAGTCACTGTTAATATGGTCAATATTAGAAAATTAAAAGCTGGAACCCAAATATTTAATTATAATAATAATATTACTATCTTTTAGCTTTTATATTAAAATTAATTAAACTATTTCCATCAATTTAATATTGTTATTTGTGGTAATTGTACATGCTTTTACTATAACAATAGTTGTTTATGTTGGTGTTGAATATACAAACTAAATATACTGAAATTTAATAAAATTTGATAAACCGTGAATTTTATTTTTATTGTTGAATTGTTTTAGAACTTTAATTACAGTGTATTTTTTAAAATTATAATTCTATAAATTATATAAAATATCTACAAAAATTTTTTTATTCCCAATAATTATGTTTATTTATTAATTAAGGTACCGTTAGTCGAGATGGCAATTAATTAAATTGATTATAGATCCAGTCGAGTTAAATTTATATTATTAAATTTTTTTGTCGAAGTTACACATCATAAAAGTGAATGGAAATTATAGGATGTGAATTAAAATGATATGTATAAAGCATGGGTTTAACAGGTAGTCAGTTGTGCTAACAAAACAAGGAATTTGCAATTTAATAGAGTACTTTGTCACATAAACGCTTACAAATAGAGATAAAATTACATGGAATTCACTAAACTAAAATGAAATACTCTATATATAAAAGAAATACAACAAAGCTAAAAGAGTGACCAAAGGGTATAAAATTATCAAAGTAATTTCTAAATGGATGTTAAATACAATTATAGGAATTTTTTTGTAACAAAATTGATTTTTAACTGATAAATCCGATCAGATCATGTTAGAGATAAAATGTTATTCCTAATTTAATTATTTATAATAATTATATATATAATATTAAATTAGTTTTTTCTCAGATTGTAATTTTTTACTTTCCCGACCTACCTCCGAGAAGGGAAAGTAGTGTGAACGAGCTAAAAAAAAATTTCGAGATAAAAACGGAATTATCCATTTTCGGGTGCCCTGAGACGATTAAGACCATTTTCAGATGGAAATCTGTCTGTCGGTCTGTGTGTGTATGTGTGTGTGTTTTCTTCCACGATAGAGGCCACACGTTTAATCCGATTGAGCTGAAATTTGGTATAGGGGTTTGGGATACCCCTCTGTCAAACGGAAGTATCACTATCAAAAAATGACAGATCAAATATATCACGGAATTGGACATGCAATATGTCATTTGAAAGCACTTAAAAAACTCTGTACAGGACAGTCAAAATTATTTCTCCAACTGCCACTTGACAAAAATAAAAAAATGTCAAAATTTGAAATTTAAGCATTAAATATCTTAAAAAGTATTAATCCGATTGGACTGGAATTTGGTACAGGGTTTTGGGTTACCCGTTGGAAGAAATCATTAGTTTTTGTATAAAATCTGTCAAACGGAAGTGTCACTATCAAAAAATCACAGATCAAATATATCACGGAATTGGACATGCAATATGTCATTTGAAAGCCCATAAAAAACTTTATACAGGACAGTCAAAATTATTTCTCCAACTGTCACCTGTCAAAAATAAAAAAATGTCAAAATTTGAAACTTTAACATTAAATATCTAAAAAGAATTCGTGGATTTTTTTCAATTTTTTTACAATCTTTTCCAATTTTGTCAAATTTTTTTTTTCAATTTATTTTTGAGATTTTTTAAGTTTTTTTCAAGTTTTTTGATATTTTTGAGTTTTTTTGAGATTTTTGAGATTTTTAGAGGTTTTTTGAGATTTTTTGAGATTCTTTGGGACTTTTTAGATTTTTTAAAAAATTATAGATTTTTTTGAGAATGTTTTGAGGTGTTTCAGGATTTTTTGAGACTTTTTGGTTTTTTCAGATTTTTTAATATTTTTTAAGATTTTTTGAAATTTTTTTGAAATTCATTCGAGTTTTTTAAGACTCTTTGAATCTTTTGAGATTTTTTAGAGATTTTATGAGATTTTAAAAGAGTTTTTGAGATTTGTTGAATTTGTGTTTTTAGATTTTTTGAAATTTTTTTATATTTTTTGAGGTTTTTTAAGATTTTTCAGACTTATTGACTTCTTTGAATTCTTAGAAATTTTTTGATCAAATTTTTGAGTTTCTGAGACATTTACTATTTTAAATTTTTTGAAATTTGACGTTTTAAATTTTTTGAGATTCTTTGTGAATTTTTAGATTTTTAAAGAATTTTTGGAGATTTTTGAGATGTTTTGAACCGTCTAAAAATTTTTTGAGATTTTTTTTGAAAATATTTTGAAGATTTTTTGATTTTTGAAATTTTTTGTGGTTTTTTACCTATTTTGAGATTATTTAATTTTTAGATTTTTGAAATTTTTTGCGATTTGAGATTTTTTGACATTTGAGATTTTTTGAAATTTTACTTTCCCGACCCACCTCCGAGAAGGGAAAGTATTGGGAACGAGCTAAAAAAAAAATTCGAGATAATGATGGAAATATCCATTTTGAGGCCAACTGAGATGATTAACACCATTTACATATGGAAGTATGTCTATCTGTCTGTCTGTCTGTCTGTCTGTATGTCTGTATGTCTGTATTCTTCCACGATAGAGGCCACGCGTTTAATCCGATTGAGCTGAAATTTGGTACATTGGCTTGGATTATCCGTCGTAAGAATCCATTAGATTTCGTACGATGTCTGTCAAACGGAAGTGTCACTATCAAAAAATGACAGATGCAATATGTCACAGAATTCGACTTGTAATATGTCATTTAAAAGCCCTAGAAAAACTCTATTCAGAACAATCAAAATTATTTCTCCAACTGTCACCTGTCAAAATTTGAAATTTTAACTTTAAATATCTGAAAAAGTATTCGTAGATACTCGTCAGGAAAGTTTTGGGTCGACACAACCGATTTTCCCCCTTTTTTTAGTAGGAAATTTCCCTTTTTTTTCTTAAATTTGTCGCTTTTTTGGTACTTTCTTCATCTCGTTTCAATCAAAAACTTCCCCTCTTTTCTTTTTTAATCATGGCACTTTTTTGTCTCATTTTGTTTCCAAAATTGCCCTTTATTTCTCTATTCAATTTTTTTTCTCTTCTAATTTTGTAACTTTTTATGTAATTTTTCCCCGCTGTTTTTTATTTTTTGGTAATTTTCTTCCCCCTTTTCAATTAAAAATTTCCCCTCCTTAATTTTGTTACGATTTTGGCTCAAATTTTTAAAAAAATCCCTTTTTCCCTTAATTTTTTGTCTCACATTTTTAATCTGCAAAATTTTCCGTTTGTAATTTTCTCACTTTTTTAGTATGTCCCCTCCACTATTTTTTCTAAATTTTGTCAATTTTTAAGTACTTTTTTCCGTCTTTTCACTACAAAATTTCGCTTGTTTTCTTTCATATTTATGTTTTAAATATGTCCCAAATTTTTTTCTCCATTTACCCTCATTTTCCTATTTAGTTTATGACATTTTGGCCCGAATTTTTCCATTTCAAAATTTCTCCTCTTTCCTCTCTTAATTTTGTCACTTTTTATGTACTTTTTTCCCCACTTTTCTTTCTTAATTGGTCAATTTTTGGTACTTTTTTCCTCTTTTCTGTATCCAAATTTCCCTCTTTTTTCTTAATTTTTTCACTGTTCCATATTACATTATTTATCTCAAAAATTATCCGTTGTAATTTTGTCACTTTTTAAGTACTTTTTCCGTTTACAATTTTTTCAAAATTTTGTCAATTATTTAAGTACTTTTTCTCCTCTTTCGACTTAAAATTTCCTTTTTTTTACTTTCCTAATTTTGTTACTTTTTTGCTACTTTTATCCCCTCGTTTCTTAATTATATTACTTTTCTCACTTAAATTTCCCCCAATTTTTTTTTTCAGTTTCCAAGTATTTTTTCCCTCTTTTCGCTAGAAAAATTTTTCTCTTTTTTTCTTATTTATGTCTCAATTTTTTTTTGTCCAAAATGTCCCCTCATTTTTCCCTCTCTTTTCAATAGAAACTTTCCCTTTTTTTCTTCTTAATTTTGTCGCTTCTTAGGTATTTTTTTCCTCCCCTCTTTTGTTTGTTAATTATGTCACTTTTTCACTTAAATTTACCCCCTTTTTTTTTGAATGTTTACACTTTTTTTAGTACTTTTTTCCCCTCTTTTCACTAGAAAATTTCTCCTTTTTTATTTTTTTCGTTTTTTTTGGTACTAAACTAATGGGAAACTTCAGCCTTACCACATCTAGTGATTTCAACTTTTTTTGGTAGATTTCCACCTTTTGTCCAAAAATTTTAAAAGGCAAATTTTCGTTAGTAGATTTTGGTAGATTTTAATATATAACTTTTAATAATATAAAAATCTTATTACTGAGACCCAAAAGCCTCAGTATTAGATTCGTGATGGCGAAAAAAATTTCTTACCCCCACTTTTTATCACTTTTCTCGAAGTTTCCGTGAGTCCGAAAATGCAAAATAAAAAATTCTGTCCCAACGTCTGGATGTCTGTCTGTCTGAATATAAACACTTTAACTTTTGAACGAAAGCTCCGATCGAGTTCCGGTTTTCATTTTACCTAGTTATTTTTGTGTAAGGCAGAACCCTATTGAGTTTGAGCAGGATCGGACCGGCCCTTCCCGTACCCATCATACAAATTAAAGTGATTTCCATGGGAAAACTTTTTTCCAATTCAATTTTTTTAGAACAAAATGTCAAACGGAGTTTACAAAATGTTGCAGACATTGTTTTAATTTTACCGATTTTTTTTTTGTATTTTTTTTTTGGATTTTTTACAATTTTTTTGATTATTTTCGTTTTTTTTCTATATTATTTTTCATATTTTTTCTATTAGTTTCTTTAATTTTTTTTCCTTTTCTTATTATTCTGATGTTTGTTTTTTTTCTGATTTTTTCTGTTTTTTTTTTGCAACTTTTTCTAATCTTTTCTCATTTTTTCTCTTTCCCCTGTTTTGTCCTTTTTTTTCTATTTTGTCTCTATTTTCTCTATTTTTCACTCTTATACACCCAAATTTCTGTTTCTCACCATTTTGCCCCATTTGTCCTATATTCCCTGTTTTTTCTTATTTTTAAAAATTTTTCAATATTTCCCTATTTTGTCTTCTTTTTCCTGTATTTTTCACTATTTTTTTCATTTTCCGCCATTTTTTCTAATTTTCGTATTTTTTCCTATTTTCTTATATCTTTCTATTTTTTCCTGTTTAAATTACTTTTTCCTGTTTTCTTTATTTTTTCTTATTTTTCCCTATTTGTCCTTATTTGTACCTGTTTTTCCATATTTTGTTCTATTTTCCACATTTTTACCCATTTTCCCAACTGTTTCCCAGTTTTTAACTATTTTTTATCATTTTTCTATTTTTCCAAATTTTTTCTTATTTTTTTCTATATTTCCCTCTATTTTCTACTATTTCTTCATATTTTTCTTGTTTATTATTTACTCCTGTTTTCTCTATTTGTCCCTATTATTCTCTAATTTTTCCTGTTTTACTTTTTTCCCAATTTTATTTTATTTTTCCCTCATTCTTTGTTTTATTTTTTACCCTGTTTATTTTTTAAATTTTTCTCATTGCTCTGTTTTTTATTTATTTTTTTTTTCTTTTTCTAATTTTTTATGATTTTTATATAGAAAGAGACTTTTTCTGATTTTTTCTCATTTTTCTTATTTTTTTTCAGCTTTTTTCGATGTTTTCTAATCTTTCGTCTTTTTTGTCATTGTTTTTTCTTTTTTTATATTTCTTTTTTTTCAAATACTTTTTTTTGTATTTCTTTTTTGTTTTCTGACTTTCTTCTCATTTTTTCGTATTCCTTTGATTTTTTCCGATTTTTTTTACGATTTTTTTTTTGTGATTTCGTTGCGATTTATTTCAATTCTTTCGATGTTTTTTATTTATTTTTTTATTTCTTTCTATTGTTCACAATTGTTCCGGTTTTCATTTGTTTCCAATATTTTTTAATAATTTTTGTCTTATTTTCGTTTAATTTTGATATTTTTTTATTTTTTCGGTACTTCTAATTTTTTCTCGTTTTTCACAAAAATTTTTTATTTTTTTTTTCATGTTTTATTCTAATTTTTTCAATATTTTCTACTTTTTTTTATTTTGTTTCTTATTCTATTTTTTTTCTATTTCTTTTCTTTTCTAATTTTTTTATATTCTCCGATATTTTTCGGTTATTTCGTTTTTTTTCTCACTTTTCTGATGTTTTTCTGTTGTTTTCGAATTTTTTCTATTGTTTTTGATTTTTTCAAATTCCTTCAGTTTTAACTTTTTCTTATTTTTCTGATTTTTTCGATTTTTGTCGATTTCGTTCAATTTTTTTTTTATTATTTTTTATTTCTATTGATTTTTTCGATCTCTTTCGATTTTTGTAGATTTTTTTTGATTCTTGTCGATTTCTATCGATTTTTTTCGATTTCTTTCGGTCCCGTTCGATTAATTTAATCTCTTTCGATTTCTTTTGATTTTTGTCGATTTCGTTCGATTTTTTTTTTATTATTTTTTATTTCTATTGATTCATTCGTTCTCTTTTGATTTTTGTCGATTTCATTCGATTTTTTTTTATTATTTTTTATTTCTATTGATTCATTCGTTCTCTTTTGATTTTTGTCGATTTCATTCGATTTTTTTTTATTATTTTTTATTTCTATTGATTCATTCGTTCTCTTTTGATTTTTGTCGATTTCATTCGATTTTTTTTATTATTTTTTATTTCTATTGATTTTTTCGATCTCTTTCGATTTTTGTAGATTTTTTTTGAATCTTGTCGATTTCTTTCGATTTTTTTCGATTTCTTTCGGTCTCGTTCGATTAATTTAATCTCTTTCGATTTCTTTTGATTTTTGTCGATTTCGTTCGATTTTTTTTTTATTATTTTTTATTTCTATTGATTTTTTCGATCTCTTTCGATTTTTGTAGATTTTTTTTGATTCTTGTCGATTTCTTTCGATTTTTTTCGATTTCTTTCGGTCTCGTTCGATTAATTTAATCTCTTTCGATTTATTTCGATTTTGTCGATTTCTTTTGATTTTTGTCGATTTCATTCGAATTTTTTTTTATTATTTTTTATTTCTATTGATTTTTTCGATCTCTTTCGACTTTTGTGGATTTTTTTTGATTCTTGTCGATTTCTTTCGATTTCTTTCGGTCTCGTTCGATTAATTTAATCTCTTTCGATTTCTTTTGATTTTTGTCGATTTCGTTTGATTTTTTTTATTATTTTTAATTTCTATTGATTTTTTCGATCTCTTTCGATTTTTGTAGATTTTTTTTGATTCTTGTCGATTTCTTTCGATTTTTTTCGATTTCTTTCGGTCTCGTTCGATTAATTTGATCTCTTTCGATTTTGTCGATTTTGTCTCGTTCGATTAATTTAATCTCTTTCGATTTCTTTTGATTTTTGTCGATTTGCTTCGATTTTTTCGATTTCTGTCGTTCTCGTTCGATTTATTCGATTTCGTCGATTTTTGATTTTTGTCGATTTCGTTCGATTTTTTTTTATTATTTTTTATTTCTATCGATTTTTTCGATCTCTTTCGACTTTTGTTGATCTTTTTCGATACTTATCGATTTCCTTCGATTTTTTTTCGATTTCTGTCGATATCTTTTGATTCATTCGATTTCTTTCGATTTTGTCGATTTCTTTTGATTTTTGTCGATTTCATTCGATTTTTTTTTATTATTTTTTATTTCTATTGATTTTTTCGATCTCTTTCGACTTTTGTAGATTTTTTTTGATTCTTGTCGATTTCTTTCGATTTCTTTCGGTCTCATTCGATTAATTTAATCTCTTTCGATTTCTTTCGGTCTCGTTCGATTAATTTGATCTCTTTCGATTTTCTCGATTTCTCTTGATTTTTGTCGATTTCATTCGATTTTTTTTTATTATTTTTTATTTCTATTGATTTTTTCGATCTCTTTCGACTTTTGTAGATTTTTTTTGATTCTTGTCGATTTGTTTCGATTTTTTTTTATTTTTATTGATTTTTTCGATCTTTTTCAACTTTTGTAGTTTTTTTTTGATTCTTGTCGATTTCTTTCGATTTTTTTTCGATTTCTTTCGGTCTCGTTCGATTAATTTGATCTCTTTCGATTTTGTCGATTTCTTTTGATTTTTGTCGATTTCGTTCGATTTTTTTTTATTATTTTTTATTTCTATCGATTTTTTCGATCTCTTTCGACTTTTGTTAATCTTTTTCGATACTTATCGATTTCCTTAGATTTTTTTTCGATTTCTGTCGATCTCTTTTGATTCATTCGATCTCTTTCGATTTCTTTTGATTTTTGTCGATTTCATTCGATTTTTTTTTTATTGTTTTTTATTTCTATTGATTCATTCGATCTCCTTCGATTTATTTTGATTTTTGTCGATTTCATTCGATTTTTTTGTTATTTTTTATGTCTATTGATTTTTTCGATCTCTTTTGACTTTTGTTAATCTTTTTCGGTTCTTGTCGATTTCCTTCGATTTTTTCAATTTCTTTCGGTCTCGTTCGATTCATTCGATCTCTTTTGATTTTGTCGATTTTTGATTTTTGTCGATTTCGTTCCATTTTTTTTATTATTTTTTATTTCTATTGATTTTTTCGATCTCTTTCGACTTTTGTTGATCTTTTTCGATTCTAATCGATTTCTTTCCACTTTTTTAGATTTATTTCGATCACGTTCGATTCATTCAATCTCTTTCGGTTTTGTCGATAACTTTTGATTTTTATTATTTTATTATTTTTTGTACGACATCTGTCAAACGGAAGTGTCACTATCAAAAAATATCACGGAATTCGACTTGCAATATGTCATTTGAAAGCCCTTGAAAAACTCTATTCAGAACAGTCAAAATTATTTCTTCAACTGTCACCTGTCAAAAATTAAAAAAATATCTAAAAAAGTATTCGTCGGGAAAGTTTTGGAGCGACACAACCGATTTTTTTTTCTCTACTGACGCTATAACGGTTACTTTTATTTACCATTTTTATATTTCTTTTTACCCATTCAAAACTTATATTTAAAAATTATTAACACCTTATTTAATTTTATATACATCCACCCATGATAGGAAATAACTGTGAATTGTAGATTTCCACTAAAAATAATTCCTACTTATCGAAACACAACCCAAAATTAATTAATAATTCTATAATCACACCGAACTAGAGTATTAAACATGATTTGTTAACAATGCAATGCTCATCCACAGTCAACATTTACTACCAAATAATTAATTAAGTGAGCATATATGCCATTACAAATTGATTATAATTACATTGTTTGTAAATTTTATAGTCCAATACTGAACCGATGTTAAGCCACTGTTATCCCATTAGCGTGTTAAATTTGTAAAATAAGTAAAACCAAATTTAAATAAATAAAAAATTACTAAAATACAACTTTAATATTGTTCATAACTAATCATAAATTATTTCTCTTAGTAACTTTTTGTTACGAAACCAATCTAAAGCTTCAACTTTTTTACTTCGATCACTAGAACTTTTAAAACATGCTTGGCTAATTCTCTATTTAATTTGTAATCTCGAAGTTTCTAGAAGTTCAGATACAGTTTTTTACAATTTGGTTTCTTTATTGGGATGTTCTCTTTGTAATTAGAGTTTAAAATCTTTTCACGTATCGCTCCAAAATTATAAAACTTTTTTAAAAAGAATAAAACTAGAACTGACAAAAACTTACATTAAAAATTATTTAAGTAAGCGTTGTAATTATCGAAATTGAATAAACGGTTTTATTGAATAAAAGTAAATTCTTGTTATTAAAAGTTAGTCTTTAAATTTGATATTATTAAAAAACTATTTTTAGAAACACATTCTGAATAAGAACGACTATAGGTTGATAGTGCTAGATTTTTAAATTTCTATTTTTTAAACAAAAAATTTAAATGGACAATATTAAAAACAAAAAATTTGATTCAAATTTCTAGCTTGGGGATGTTTAACGTCCATAAGCATGATTTTTGACTAAATTAAAAAAATTACGGATTAGCGAATCGTGATTACATGGCGAAATTACGATTATACTTTTGGGGTGAACCCAAACGTTGTAGAGTGCATTTAACGGTAAAAGCGGTATTCCAGCATCTCTTTCTCTTGAAAATTAATTAGTTAACTTCAAAATTAAATTTTGTACTTTCTCATTATGAACAATAAAAAATTAATTGAACTGTCAGAAGTAATAAATACCATTTACTTCGACATTAGTTAAAAAATACGTTAATGACGTCATAATTCCGTCTCATCCATTTTATGATTGAGAGATCAAGTTGAACAATGTATGACGTAACTTTTTGAGTAATTTTTGCCATTTAAAATGGATGTGATCTTGTGACTTCTATATCTCCTTTGAAGTTTGACCTACAGGGCTTTAATTTGAACTCCACCGAAGTATGAGTTTAAGATATCTATTGTTACTATTCTTCTGATTATTATTTAAATTGTACCAAAGTTCTGTTCTTAATACCCTGAGGCTGTCGCCCCAAAACTTTCCCGACGAGTATCTACTAATACGTTTTTAGATATTTAAGGTTAAAGTTTCAAATTTTGACATTTTTTAATTTTTGACAGATGACAGTTGTAGAAATAATTTTGACTGTTATTAATAGAATTTTTCATGGGCTTTCAAATGACATATTGCAAGTCAAATTCTGTGACATATTACATCTGTCATATTTTGATAGTGACACTTCCATTTGACAGATGTCGTACAAAAACTAATGGGTTCTTTTGACGGGTAATTTCAGCTCAATCAGATTAAACGTATGGCATCTATCGTGAAAGAATACACACAGACAGACAGACAGACTTCCATCTGGAAATGGTCTTAATCATCTCAGGTGACCTCAAAATGGATATTTCCATCTTTATCTCGAAAAATTTTTTAGCTACTTCACATTACTTTCCCTTCTGGGAGGTGGGTGGGGAAAAGAAAAAGAGAAAAGAGGAGAAAAAAGTACTAAAAAAAGTGACAAAATTCAGAAAAAAGGGGGTAAATTTAAGTGAAAAAGTGACATAATTAACAAACAAAAGAGGGGAAGTTTTCATTGAAACGAGGGGAAAAAATACCAAAAAAGCGACAAAATTAAGAAGAAAAATGATTCTAGTGAAAAGAGAGGGAAAAGTAATAAGTGAAAAAAATGAGGGGAAATTTTTGGAAAAAAAATTTGAGATATAAATAAGAAAAAAATCAGGAAATTTTTTCTAGCCAAAAGAGGGGAAAACGTACTTAGAAACTGAAAAAAAAATTAGGGGAAATTTAAGTGAGAAAAGTAATATAATTAGGAAACGAGGGGACAAAAGTACCATATAAGTGACACAATTAGGAAAGAAAGAAAAAAGGAAATTTTGAGTGGAAAGAGGAGAAAAAATATTTAAAAAATTGACAAAATTTTGAAAAAATTGTAGGGGGAAAACCACTAAAAAAGTGACAAAATTACAAGGGGAAATAAATAATGTAATATAAAAAAGTGACAAAATTAAGAAAAAAAGGGAAATTTTGGATCCAAAATTTGCGCCAAAAAGTAACAATGTTAAGAAGAATGAAAAGAGGAAAAAAGTACCAAAAAATGACAAATTAAAAAAGAAAAGTCGGGAAAAAGTACATAAAAAGTGACAAAATTAAGAGAGGAAAGAGGAGAAATTTTGGAATGAAAAAAATTGAGACAAAAATGTCATAAATTGAATAGGGAAATGAGGGGAAATGGAGGAAAAAATTTCAAAATAAAGACATAAATATAAAATAAAACAAGCGAAATTTGCTAGTGAAAAGACGGGAAAAAGTACTTAAAAATTTAGAAAAAACAGGGGAGGGGAAATACTGAAAAAGTGACAAAATTAGAAACGGAAAATTTTGCAGATTAAAAATGTGAGACAAAAAATTAAGGGAAAAAGGGATTTTTTTTTTAAATTTGAGACAAAAACGTAACAAAATTAAGGAGGGGACATTTTCAAGTGAAAAGAGGGAAAAAAATTACCGAAAAATAAAAAAAGTGGTGAAAAAATTACATAAAAAGTGACAAAATAAGGAGAGAAAATAAATTGAATAGAAAAATTAAGGACAATTTTGAATACATAATTAAGAAAGAAAAGAGGGGAAGTTTTCGATTGAAACGAGGAGAAAAAAGTACAAAAAAAGCGATAAAATTTAGAAAAAAAAGAGAAATCTTCTACTAAAAAGAGGGGAAGAATCGGTTATGTTGCCCCAAAACTTTCCTGACGAGTATCCACGAATACTTTTTTAGATATTTAATATTATAGTCAAAAAATCTCAAAAAACCTCTAAAAATCTCAAAAATCTCAAAAAAACTCAAAAATATCAAAAAACTTGAAAAAAAGCTTAAAAAAACTCAAAAACAAATTGAAAAAAAAATTGACAAAATTCTAAAAGATCCACGAATTCTTTTTCAGATATTTAATGTTAAAGTTTCAAATTTTGACGTTTTTTATTTTTCACAGGTGACAGTTGGAGAAATAATTTTGACTGTTCTGAATAGAATTTTTCAAGGGCTTTCAAATAACATATTGCAAGTCAAATTCCGTGACATATTGCATCTGTAATTTTTTGATACTTCCGTTTGACAGATGTCGTACAAAAACTAACGGGTTCTTCCGATTTGTAACCCAAACCAATATACCAAATTTCAGCTCAATCGGATTAAACGTGTGGCCTCTAGCTCTAGCTCGTTCACAATACTTTTCTCAGAGGTAGGTCGGGAAAGTGAAAAATATATAAACTTGTTTTATAATTATTAATTTCAAAAAAAAAGAAACTTTATAAACTTTAAACACTTGGATAACAAATTCAACAACTGAAACCAAAAATTTCATTGATCAATAATTTTGTCTAATAGTTAATATTTATGTATCAATATGTTGATTTTATAGAGTAGAATTTTTTTTTGTTTTAATAAATTAATCTGCTGTTGCCAATTTTTATAATTTTTTTTAAATCCTAACAGGATTTTACAGTTTCAGATTGAGTTAGATAAACAATGTAATTTTAAAACAATGAAATGACCAAATAAATGAATAAACAAAAAATGATCAAATCACCACGATTTAGCTCTGACTTTCCATTTTATTAGTGACCCAGTCACCTGACTGACGTAACAACTTTTAACCAATCAAAACGCGACAACAATTGTATAGTGCACTTAGCAACTAGAAACCGAAAGTCAGCTTTTTTATAAAAATAGAAAATAATACAATGTGAATGGAATTGTGAAATTGAATACATGTGGAAAACAATAAAATACAATATAAACAATATAATAATATTGTATACTTTAACTATAATTATTAAGATCTCGTAGAGGGTGTAAAGGGTGACTTTAGAACAGTGCAGATTTAATTAAATTAATTTATCTTATTTAAAAAAAAATTGAATTTCCCTCGTATATATTACCAATTGGTCCAAAGGTCCCGATCACTGATCAATCGATTTCACTCAATTCCAACGACAAAACTGACTCTCCGTTCACCCCAATTCCGGCATCCACCAAAATATAATTATTTTAAAAATTATTCCGTATCAAAAATTGTTTTTATTAATTGTCAAATTTAACGACCTAACGATTTTTTTTAACTCCCTTGATTTTATTTAGGTACTATATTGGATGTAATTAATTTTCCTTTCATTTAAAATATAATTTTTCTGGCTTACGTTTCTTATTCTATTTACATTTTCTTATTATTATTATATTAAAAAAAATTCGACTCTAATTTATTAATTTTTTTTTTTAGTTGTTTTAGATTTTTTCTATTATATCATAAAATTGATGACACTATATATTAATTTTAGAGCAAATCGGTCTAGCGAAACGGCCGTTAGGGTTCTCACATTCAGACACACTAACATCCAATGAACGAATAAAATTATTAATGAAAGTAAGGATAAAACTCTTATTTACACCTTAAAATAAAAAAAAATTAAAATTCTTAACGAAAGTAAGGAGAACGATAAATTTTCTTATTTTATATGAATATTAAATAAAACATCAAGAATAACACATTAAAATCAATGATAGTTGAATAATAAAAGTGAGGAAAAGAGGTAGATCGTACGATAATCGGATCGCCAGAAAAAGATTATATGACATGAGGATTAAAATTCTTGACAAAAGTAAGAAGAAAACTCTTAATTAAGCCCTAAAATCAAAAATAAATAATAAATGACCTAGTCATACTGTACTTTAAGAGGAATACATACCCTGCCGTCATTCAAAATTGGGATTAAACAAATATTGACCCGCTCGAGTAAGTACGTCAACCAAAAACATACAGGATGATTCTTTTAGAGGGGAGTTGCTCTCTCCCCTGAAGGTGTGCAAATATTTTTCTTTCCCGACCCACAATTTCTTTCAACACTTTTTAAACTTTTTTTGCTTTTTTTTTTAGAATTTTTATCAATTTTTAGCTCAATTAGTTTTTCATATATTTTTGTACATTTCTTTGCTTATGTTTGTATTTTTTTTACATTATTTCGCATTTTTTTTGCATTTATTCGTATTTTTTTACTTTTTATGATTCTTTTGCATTTTTAACGTTTTTTAGCACTATTTGACTTTTTTCAGCATTTTTTGACTTTTTTTTAATTTTCTTGGCATCTTTTTGCATTTTTTTTTAATTTTTTTCTGCATTTTTTGACCCTTTTCAGACTTGTTACTTTTTTTTGATTTTTTTTCATTTTTAGCATTTTTTTACATTATTTTACTCTTTTTTGATTTTTTTATATTTTACTTTTCATTGTTAGCATTTATTAGCATTATTTTACCTTTTCCAGCATGTTTTGATTTTTTTGTAGATTGTTTGGCATCTTTTTGCAATTTTTTTAGATTATTTGGAATCTTTTTGGATTTTTGTTTTAATTTTTTGGCATTCTTTGCACTTTTAGCATTTTTTTACATTATTTTACTTTTCTTGGCATTTTTTTTCATTTTTAGCATTTTTTAGCATTATTTTACTTTTTTCAGCATGTTTTGACCTTTTTTAGATTTTTTGGCATAATTTTGATTTATTTTTAATTCTTTGGCATTCTTTGCACTTTTAGCATTAAAATAATGTAAAAAACATTATTTTACTATTTGATTTTTTTGCATTTTTTTTTTCATTTTTAGCATTTTTTAACATTATTTTACCTTTTTTGACTTTTTTGTAGATTGTTTGGCATCTTTTTGCATTTTTTTAAATTTTTTTCAACATTTTTTAACATTTTTAGATTTTTTGGAATCTTTTTGGATTTTTTTTTATTTTTTGGCATTCTTTGCACTTTTAGCATTTTTTACATTATTTTACTTTTTTTGGCATTTTTTTTCATTTTTAGCATTTTTTAGCATTATTTCACTTTTTTCAGCATGTTTTGACATTTTTTTAGATTTTTTGGCATCTTTTCCATTTTTTTTTATTTTTTCACCATTTTTTGACCTTTTTTAGATTTTTTGGCATATTTTTGATTTTTTTTTTAATCATCTGGCATTCTTTGCACTTTTAGCATTTTTTTACATTATTTTACTTTTTTTGATTTTTCTGCATTTTTTAGCATCATTTTACCATTTTCAGCATATTTTGACTTTTTTGTAGATTGTTTTTCATCTTTTTGCATTTTTTTTAATTTTTTTCAGCATTTTTTAACATTTTTAGATTTTTTGGAATCTTTTTGGATTTTTTTTTAATTTTTTGGCATTCTTTGCACTTTTAGCATTTTTAACATATTTCACTTTTTTTTGATTTTTCTGCATTTTTTAGCATCATTTTACCATTTTCAGCATATTTTGACTTTTTTGTAGATTGTTTTTCATCTTTTTGCATTTTTTTTAATTTTTTTCAGCATTTTTTAACATTTTTAGATTTTTTGGAATCTTTTTGGATTTTTTTTTAATTTTTTGGCATTCTTTGCACTTTTAGCATTTTTTACATATTTCACTTTTTTTTGATTTTTTTGGCATATTTTTTGCATTTTTTTTTCATTTTTAGCATTATTTTACTTTTTTCAGCATTTTTTGACTTTCTTTTAATTTTCTTGGCATCTTTTTGGATTTTTTTTTTATTTTTTCACCATTTTTTGACCTTTTTTAGATTTTTTGGCATATTTTTGATTTTTTTTTTAATATTTTGGCATTCTTTGCACTTTTAGCATTTTTTTTTAGATTATTTTACTTTTTTTGATTTTTCTGCATTTTTTAGCATCATTTTACCATTTTCAGTATATTTTGACTTTTTTGTAGATTGTTTTTCATCTTTTTGCATTTTTTTTAATTTTTTTCAGCATTTTTTAACATTTTTAGATTTTTTGGAATCTTTTTGGATTTTTTTTTAATTTTTTGGCATTCTTTGCACTTTTAGCATTTTTAACATATTTCAGTTTTTTTTGATTTTTTTGGCATATTTTTTGCATTTTTTTTTCATTTTTAGCATTTTTTAGCATTATTTTACCTTTTTCAGCATGTTTTAATTTTTTTGTAGATTGTTTGGCATCTTTTTGCAATTTTTTTCAGCATTTTTTAACATTTTTAGATTATTTGGAATCTTTTTGGATTTTTTTTTAAATTTTTTGGAATCTTTTTGGATTTTTTTTTAAATTTTTTGGCATTCTTTGCACTTTTAGCATTTTTTTACATTATTTTACTTTTTTTGGATTTTTTTTTCATTTTTACCATTTATTAGCATTATTTTACTTTTTTCAGCATGTTTTGACATTTTTTTAGATTTTTTGGCATCTTTTGAATTTTTTTTTATTTATTCACCATTGTTCGACCTTTTTTTTTAGATTTTTTTTGGCATATTTTTGATTTTTTTTTAATTTTTTGGCATTCTTTGCACTTTTAGCATTTTTTTACATTATTTTACTTTTTTTTGATTTTTTTTATATTTTTCTTTTCATTTTTAGCATTTATTAGCATTATTTTACCTTTTTCAGCATGTTTTGATTTTTTTGTAGATTGTTTGGCATCTTTTTGCAAGTTTTTTTCAGCATTTTTTATCATTTTTAGATTATTTGGAATCTTTTTGGATTTTTGTTTTAATTTTTTGGCATTTTTTGCACTTTTAGCATTTTTTTACATTATTTTACTTTTCTTGGCATTTTTTTTCATTTTTAGCATTTTTTAGCATTATTTTACTTTTTTCAGCATGTTTTGACTTTTTTTTAGATTTTTTGGCATCTTTTGCCTTTTTTTTATTTTTTCACCATTTTTTGACCTTTTTTAGATTTTTTGGCATATTTTTGATTTTTTTTTTAATATTTTGGCATTCTTTGCACTTTTAGCATTTTTTTTTAGATTATTTTACTTTTTTTGATTTTTCTGCATTTTTTAGCATCATTTTACCATTTTCAGTATATTTTGACTTTTTTGTAGATTGTTTTTCATCTTTTTGCATTTTTTTTAATTTTTTTCAGCATTTTTTAACCTTTTTAGATTATTTGGAATCTTTTTGGATTTTTTTTTAAATTTTTTGGAATCTTTTTGGATTTTTTTTTAAATTTTTTGGCATTCTTTGCACTTTTAGCATTTTTTTACATTATTTTACTTTTTTTGGATTTTTTTTTCATTTTTACCATTTATTAGCATTATTTTACTTTTTTCAGCATGTTTTGACATTTTTTTAGATTTTTTGGCATCTTTTGAATTTTTTTTTATTTATTCACCATTGTTCGACCTTTTTTTTTAGATTTTTTTTGGCATATTTTTGATTTTTTTTTAATTTTTTGGCATTCTTTGTACTTTTAGCATTTTTTTACATTATTTTACTCTTTTTTGATTTTTTGATATTTTTCTTTTCATTTTTAGCATTTATTAGCATTATTTTACCTTTTTCAGCATGTTTTGATTTTTTTGTAGATTGTTTGGCATCTTTTTGCAATTTTTTTCAGCATTTTTTAACATTTTTAGATTATTTGGAATATTTTTGGATTTTTGTTTTAATTTTTTGGCATTCTTTGCACTTTTAGAATTTTTTTACATTATTTTACTATTTGATTTTTTTGCATTTTTTTTTTCATTTTTAGCATTTTTTAGCATTATTTTACCTTTTTTGACTTTTTTGTAGATTGTTTGGCATCTTTTTGCATTTTTTTTAATTTTTTTCAACATTTTTTAACATTTTTAGATTTTTTGGAATCTTTTTGGATTTTTTTTTTATTTTTTGGCATTCTTTGCACTTTTAGCATTTTTTTCATATTTCACTTTTTTTTTATTGAATTTTTTTTTCATTTTTAGCATTTTTTAGCATTATTTTACTTTTTTCAGCATTTTTTAAACTTTTTTTTGGCATTTTTTTACTTTTCAGTTTTTTTAAAACTTTTAACATCATTTATGTGCATTTCATTTTATGTTTGTATTTTTTTTGTATTTTTTCCATTTTTTTTGTTCGTTTTTTGGCAATTTTTTTTTTATTTTTTGGGATTTTTTTATGCAATTTTAGCGTTTTTACCATTATTTTACTTTTTCCACGATAGAAGCCACACGTTAAATCCGATTAAGCTGAAATTTGGTATATGGATTTGGGTTACTCGTCGGAAGAACCCATTTGACTTGCAATATGTCATGTGAAAGCCCATAAAAAACTCTATACAGGACAGTCAAAATTATTTCTCCAACTGTCACCTGTCAAAAATAAAAAAATGTCAAAATTTGAAACTTTAACATTAAAAATCTAAAAAAGTATTATATTAATTACTCAAATATTATGTAGAAACTTTATAATTTTTGATAGATTTTTTTAGTAATTAAAATAATTAATTATTATTTTCCTGTTTCTTAATTTTTTTATTTCTTATTCAAAACACATTCGCATTGATTTTAACTGGCTATAAAACAAATTTAAATTAACCTATTAATTAACATTTCATAGCAGAAATGTTTCATCATGGCTTAATGAAAAATCGCTGAAATATTTATTATCGATGAGTGGCATTTTATCTTCTAACTACGTCTCGAGCAACAATATTTCCTTTAAGCTGGTTCTTTTCCTCCCACGGGAGATTAAAGAAAATCCAATTCCTAATCGCTGTCTAGAATATTGAACATTGGCAAAGTTGCGAAAATGTCCGATACCTATCCATCAATTTAAGTTATAATAGTCCATGGGAATATATAATAAAAATATTTTTTTTTACTTACCACTTTTGAATTCGTCAAAATAAATGTTGATTTGATATCCTGAAAAAATAAAAAATAATAATTAAATAAAGGTTTAAAACAATCTAAAAATTTAAAATATTATGAATTTGCAAATTGTTGTTTAATATTTATAAATCGTTAAAAAAATGATAATAAAATAATTTTTTTTTAAAAAACATTTTTTTTTATTAAAGACTATTTGTTTAAAACTTTTCTCTATTTTTCTTGGGGTTTCTCTATTTCTTTCAGCATTTTTTACCAACTTTTCTTTTTTTTTTATTTTTTTCTATTTTCCTTATTTTCTCTATTTGCCCTATTTTTTCTAACTTTTCTCTGTTTTTCTCTAGTTTTGTTCTTTCAGTTTTCTCTATTTTTTCTATTTTTCTCTATTTTTCTGTATTAATGTTTATATCTTCATTTTTTTTGTTTGTATTTCTTCTTATTTTTCCCTATTTTTCTCTTGTTTTCTCTATTTTCCGTTTTTTTTTCAACTTTTTTCTATGGTTTTTTTCAATTTTATATATTTTTTTCTTTTTTTCTCCATTTTTTCGTATTTTTGTTAATTTTTTATATTCTTTTGTATTTGTTTGCTTTATTTTACTTTTCCTTGTTTTACCCCTATTTTTCTATAGTTTTTTTCAGTTTTCTCCATTTTTTTCTGTATTTTTCTCTATTTTTGTTTATTTTTTTGTATGTTTGATATTTTTTTAATTTTATTTGACTCTATTTTCTCCTATTTTTCTCTATTACTTTCCAACTTTTCCCTATTTTTTTCTACAGATTTTTCAGTTTTCTATTTTTCTCTATTTTTCTGTATTTATGTTTATTTTTTCATATTTTTTTTCTATGTGTTTTTCGTTGTTTTTTTTTATTTTTCCTTTTTTCCCCTACTTTTCTCTGTTTGTCTCTATTTTTTCCCATCTTTTTTCCAACGTTTTCCTAAAGTGATTTGCAGTTTGCTATATTTTTTTTCCATTTTTCTCTATTTTTATAAATGTTTGTTAATTTTCATATTCCTTTTTATTTTTCATTTTTTTTTTATTTGATTTGACCCTGTTTTCTTCTCTTTTTCTCTGTGTTTCTTTATTTTTGCCTTATTTTTTTCTAACTTAACCCTATTTTTTTTAGTTTATTTCAGTTTTATCAATTTTTTCTTTTTTTCATTATTATTCTGTATGTTAGTTTATTTTTTCGTATTTTTTACAATTTTGTTTTTGTTTTTGTTTTTTTTTATTTTCCCATATTTTTCTCCGTTTTTCTCTATTTTTTAATATTTTTTTTCCAACTTTTCCCTATGGTTTTTTCAATTTTCTATTTTATTTTTTATTTTTCTCTATTTTTCCGTGTTTTTGTTAATTTTTTTATATTCTTTTCAATTTGTTTGCTTTATTTTACTTTTCCTTGTTTTACCCCTATTTTTCTATAGTATTTTTCAGTTTTCTCGATTTTTTTCTGTATTTTTCTCTATTTTTGTTTATTTTTTCGTATGTTTGATATTTTTTTAATTTTATTTGACCCTGTTTACTCCTATTTTTCTCTATTTCTTTCCAACTTTTCCCTATTTTTTTCTACAGATTTTTCAGTTTTCTATATTTTTTCTATTTTTCTCTATTTTTCTGTATTTATGTTTATTTTTTCATATTTTTTTTCAATGTGTTTTTCGTTTTTTTTTTATTTTTCCTTTTTTTCCCCTACTTTTCTCTGTTTGTCTCTATTTTTTCCTATTTTTTTCCAACTTTTCCCTAAAGTGATTTGCAGTTTGCTGTATTTTTTTTCCATTTTTCTCTATTTTTCTAAATTTTTGTTAATTTTTTTATATTCCTTTTTATTTATTTTTTTTTTATTTTTCCCTGTTTCCCCAATTTTTCTGTTTTTCCCTATTTTTCTATAGTTTTTTTTCAGCTTTCCCTATTTTTGTTCATTTTTTCGTATTTTTAATATTTTTTTTATTTTATTTGATCCTGTTTTTTTTTGTTTTTGTTTTTCCTTATTTTCCCATATTTTTCTCTGTTTTTTTCTATTTTTTAATATTTTTTTTTCAACTTTTCCCTATGGTTTTTTCAATTTTCTATACTTTTTTTATTTTTCTCTATTTTTCCGTATTTTTGTTAATTTTTTTATATTCTTTTCTATTTGTTTGCTTTATTTTACTTTTTTTTACCCTATTTTTCTTTGTTGTTCTCAATTTTTCCCTACATTTTCAAACTTTTCCCTATTTTTCTATAGTTTTTTTCAGTTTTCTCTATTTTTGTTTATTTTTTTGTGTGTTTGATATTTTTTTAATTTTATTTGACAATGTTTTCTCCTATTTTTTTCTATTATTCTCAATTTTTCCGTATTTCTTTTCATCTTTTCCCTATTTTTTTCTACAGATTTTTCAGTTTCCTATATTTTTTCATATTTTTTTTCAATGTGTTTTTCGTTTTTTTTTTTCCTTTTTTCCTTTTTTTCCCTCTGTTTGTCTCTATTCTTTCCTATTTTTTTCCAACTTTTCCCTAAAGTGATTTGGATTGCTATATTTTTTTCCCATTTTTCTCTGTTTTTTTTATTTTTAAGTGTTTTCCCAATTTTTCTATTTTTCCCTATTTTTTTCAACTTTTCCCTATTTTTCTATAGTTTTTTTATTCAGCTTTCTCTATTTTTGTTTATTGTTTCGTATTTTTCATATGTTTTTTATTTTATTTGACCCCGTTTTCTTCTATTTTTCTCTACAGTTTTTTCTGTTTTCTATATTTTTTCTATTTTAATTCACTTTTATGTATTTATGTTTATTTTTTCATTGTTTTTTTTTCTAATTTTTTGTGTTTTTTTTTTAATTTTCCTTGTTTTCACCTATTTTTTTTTGTTTTTTCTCTATTTTTCTCTATTTTTTCCAACATTTCCCTATAGTTTTTTTCAGTTTGCTATATTTTTTTTTCTAATTTTCTGAATTTTTGTTAATTTTTTCATATTTTTTTTTATTTTTTTTTTCTTTTTTTTTCTTTTCCATATTTTACTATAGTTTTTTGTCTACGTTTTCATATTTTTTTCCAACTTTTCTCTACTTTTTTCAGTTTTCTCTATATTTCTGTATTTTTTTTTGTTTTTTCATATTTTTTGTTTTTTTATTTTTCCCTGTTTTACCCTATTTTTCAGTTTTTTATATTTTTCCTATTTTTCTCTATTTTTATATATTTTTGTTTATTCTCTGTTTAATTATTTTCATATTTTTTTTCCATTTTCTCCTGTTTTTCCTATTTTTCAATTTTTTTCTATTTTTTAATATATTTTTCCACCTTTTATTTATTTTTCCCTATTGTTTTGTTTTTTAAATGCATTATTGGTTGGATTTAAATTTGTGTATGGAAAAATGCATTCTTGCTTTATTTTTCAAAATCGTGTGTTATAAGTAAAAAATCATATTATCACTTTACCGAAATATAAATTCAGATTATTTTTTTTGTGTATAAAAAATTAATACGATGTGGAAATTTCAAGGCTTACCTATGGACTATAAAGAAAAAACTTTCTAGATTTTATGATTGGTTCTGTCAGCCATTTACCTCTAAATACGAAGTTCGACAAATTGCTTTTTTTCAGAATTTCTTTTAATTCAAGTCCTCTTAATTATCTAAGAATTTTAGTTAGAGATTAATTTTTTTATTACAAAAAATATTTCCCAGGATTTTGTATCACAAAAATAACTTAATTTTTGTTGGACCACAAATCTAGCGCTTTCACCATTTTTTTTAAAAGTTTTAATACAATTTTTTTTAATTACTTATCGTCACTGTAAGTTGGAAAAGGACATACTGTAATCTGTATTGTTTTATGTAAACATAAAAAAGTTGATTTTTTTAAATTAAAAATTTTGGATTTAATTTTTTTAAAAATTAAAAATCAATTATTTTATTTAAAACAACGAATAATTTTTTTTTAATTCCAGTTTTCATTTGTCTTGTATAAAATAAAATAAATTGTTTCTTAATTGGCGCTCCCACCATTTTTTAGACGAGAAATTGTCATTTTTAAAAAATAGCGCTTTCACCAAATTTTTAAATACAATTTATTGTATATCTATTATTTTTTTCTGACTATTATAATTTTGTTTTTTGTTTTTTTTTTTGTTTAAACTAATGGCTTTTTTTCAGAATTTCTTTTAATTCAACTTTTAATTATCTAAGAATTTTATTTAGAGGTTAATTTTTTTTATTGAAAAAAATATTTTCCAGGATTTTGTAGCACAAAAATAACTTGTTATTTTATAAATTTTTGTTGGACTGCACTTTCGCCATTTTTTTAAAATACACAATTTTATGTTTTTTTTTTAATTACTTATCATTACTGCAAGTTAGAAAGGGACATACTGTAATTTGCAATATCATGTATAAACGTAAAAAAGTTGGAATTAATTTTTACTTAAAAATCATATATTTTATTTATAAAAACGAATAATTTTTTCTTACATAATTAAGAAGTGAATTTTTTTGTCTTTTAACTGACAATTCCACTTTTCTTTTGTCTTGTATAAAATAAAATAAATTCTTGATTCGCGCTCTCGCCATTTTTTAGACTAGAATATGTCATTTGTCATTTGTCATTTGTCATTTGTCATTTGTCATTTGTCATTTGTCATTTGTCATTTTGTCATTTTGTCATTTGTCATTTGTCATTTGTCATTTGTCATTTGTCATTTGGTATTTGGCATTTGTCATTTGTCATTTGTCATATGCGCTTTCACCATATTTTTGAATACAATTTATTTTAATATAAATCTATTATTTCTTTTAATTCAACTCTTAATTATCTAAGAATTTTATTTAGAGGTTAATTTTTTTTATTGCAAAAAATATTTCCCAGGATTTTGTAGCACAAAAATAACTTGTTACTTTATCAATTTTTGTTGAACCACAAGGGCTTTCGCCATTTATTTAAAATACATAATTTTATGTTTTTTTTTTTGAATTACTTATCGCTACTGTAAGTTAGAAAAGGACACACTGTAATTTGTATTTTCTTGTATAAACGTAAAAAAGTTGATTTTTAATGTTAAAAATTATAGAATTAATTTTTTTAAAACTTAAAAATCATATATTTTATTTATAAAAACGAATAATTTTTTTTACATGATTAAGAAGAGAATTTTTTTGTCTTGTATAAAAAATAAATTGTTTCTTAATTCGCGCTCTCGCCATTTTTTAGACTGGAATTTGTGATTTTTTAATATCGCGCTTTCACCATATTTTTAAATACAAAATTTATTTTGGTATAAATAAACTAATTGCTTTTTTCAGAATTTCCTTTGATTCAACTTTTTTTTTACATGATTGAGAAGAGAATTTTTTTGTCTTTTAACTGACAATTCCAATTTTCTTTTGTCTTGTATAAAAAATAAATTGTTTCTTAATTCGCGGTCTCGCCATTTTTTAGACTAGAATATGTCAGTTGTCATTTGTCATTTTGTCATTTTGTCATTTTGTCATTTTGTCATTTTGTCATTTTGTCATTTTGTCATTTTGTCATTTTGTCATTTTGTCATTTTGTCATTTTGTCATTTTGTCATTTTGTCATTTTGTCATTTTGTCATTTTGTCATTTTGTCATTTTGTCATTTTGTCATTTTGTCATTTTGTCATTTTGTCATTTTGTCATTTTGTCATTTTGTCATTTTGTCATTTTGTCATTTTGTCATTTTGTCATTTTGTCATTTTGTCATTTTGTCATTTTGTCGTTTTGTCGTTTTGTCATTTGTAATTTGTAATTTGTAATTTGTAATTTGTAATTTGTAATTTGTAATTTGTAATTTGTAATTTGTAATTTGTAATTTGTAATTTGTAATTTGTAATTTGTCATTTGTCATTTGTCATTTGTCATTTGTCATTTGTCATTTGTCATTTGTCATTTGTCATTTGTTATTTGTCATTTGTCATATGCGCTTTCAATACAATATTTTTGTCTTTTAACTGACAATTCTAATTTTCTTTTGTCTTTTATAAAATAAAATAAATTGTTTCTTGATTAGCGCTTTCACCATTTTTTTGACTAGAAATTGTAATTTTTATTATTGCACTTTCACCATATTTTTAAATACAATTTATTTTAATATAAATCTATTATTTCTTTTCTGACTATTACAATTTAGTTTTTTTCGTTTTATAAACTAATTGCTTTTTTTCTAAATATACCCAGCCAGCGTTGTTATTTCTGTTTACGCTCAAAAGGATGGTGCCTTACATAATACGGTCATTGTCGGAAATTCACTTGCAGAAACTTTTGTTAATCAGTGAAATAGAAAAAACAGGACAAACATAACTGCGACGTTTACATCAACTAGTTAAAAAATTTTTAATGATGTACGTCATGAATGTTGATTTTTTTTAAATTCACAAATTAAACCAGATTTGTTTTTTTTTTAAAACCGAAAATATGAATTCGATAATAATTAAATTTAATAATTTGCAAGATTTATCGCAATTAAGTCAATTTTTTGTAATTTTTCTTGAATTATTGCAATTTAATAATTTTTTGTTCACAATTTTCTATAAAAAATTGTGAACAAAAAATTATTAAGTTACAATAATTCATGAAAAATTGCAACTAAATTGATATTTGCTTATAAAATTCGTTACATAATTTTTTTGTTTTTGGTTAAGATTTTCCATGAATAATTGCAATTTAATAATTTTTTCAGGAATTTTTATAAAATATTTGCAAGATTTATCGCAATTGAATTAATTTTTTTGCAATTTAGTTGCAATTTTTTATCAATTATTGCAATTTAATCATTTTTTATCAATAATTTTTATAAAAAAATGTTTGGAAGATTTCTCGCAATTAAATAAATTTTTTGCAATTTAGTTGCAATTTTTCATGAATTATTGCAATTTAATCATTTTTTATCAAGAATTTTTATAAAAAAATGTTTGCAAGATTTATTGCAATTAAATAAATTTTTTTCAATTTAGTTGCAATTTTTCATGAATTATTGCAATTTAATCATTTTTTATCAAGAATTTTTATAAAAAAATGTTTGCAAGATTTATTGCAATTAAATAAATTTTTTGCAATTGAATTGCAAACTTTTCATGAATTATTGTAATTTAATCATTTTCTTTTCACGAATTTTTATAAAAAATTGTTTGCAAGATTAATTGCAATTAAATAAAATTTTTGCAATTTAGTTGCAATTTTTCATGAATTATTGCAATTTAATCATTTTTTATCAAGAATTTTTATAAAAAAATGTTTGCAAGATTTATTGCAATTAAATAAATTTTTTGCAATTGAATTGCAAACTTTTCATGAATTATTGTAATTTAATCATTTTCTTTTCACGAATTTTTATAAAAAAATGTTTGCAAGATTAATTGCAATTAAATAAATTTTTTTCAATTTAGTTGCAATTTTTCATGAATTATTGCAATTTAATTATTTTTTTTTCACGAATTTTTATAAAAAAATGTTTGCAAGATTAATTGCAATTAAATAAAATTTTTGCAATTTAGTTGCAATTTTTCATGAATTATTGCAATTTAATCATTTTTTATCAAGAATTTTTATAAAAAAATGTTTGCAAGATTTCTCGCAATTAAATAAATTTTTTTGCAATTGAATTGCAAACTTTTCATGAATTATTGTAATTTAATCATTTTCTTTTCACGAATTTTTATAAAAAAATGTTTGCAAGATTTATTGCAATTAAATTAATTTTTTGCAATTTAATTACAACTTTTCATGAATTATTGTAATTTAATTATTTTTTTTTCACGAATTTTTATTAAAAAATGTTTCCAAGATTTATCGCAATTAAATAAATTGTTTGCAATTTAATTGCAATTTTTCATGAATTATTGTAATTTAATCATTTTTTTTCACGAATTTTTATAAAAATATGTTTGCAAGATTTATCGCAATTAAATAAATTTTTTGAAATTTAGTTGCAATTTTTCTTGAATTGTTGCAATTTAATCATTTTTTATCAAGAATTTTTATAAAAAAATGTTTGCAAGATTTATTGCAATTAAATTAATTTTTTGCAATTTAATTACAACTTTTCATGAATTATTGTAATTTAATTATTTTTTTTTCACGAATTTTTATTAAAAAATGTTTCCAAGATTTATCGCAATTAAATAAATTGTTTGCAATTTAATTGCAATTTTTCATGAATTATTGTAATTTAATCATTTTTTTTCACGAATTTTTATAAAAATATGTTTGCAAGATTTATCGCAATTAAATAAATTTTTTGAAATTTAGTTGCAATTTTTCTTGAATTGTTGCAATTTAATCAATTTTTATCACGAATTTTTATAAAAAAATATTTGCAAGATTTATTGCAATTAAATAATTTTTTTGCAAATTTAATTGCAACTTTTCATGAATTATTGTAATTTAATTTTTTTTTACGAATTTTTATTAAAAAATGTTTGCAAGATTAATTGCAATTAAATAATTTTTTTTCGAATTTAATTGCAACTTTTCATGAATTATTGCAATTTAATCATTTTTTTTTTCACGAATTTCATAAACATTTGTTAATTTAGTTGCAATTTTTCATGAATTATTATAACTTAATAATTTTTTTTCACGAATTTTTACAAAAAAATGTTTGCAAGATTTATAGCAATTAAATAATTTTTTTTGCAATTGAATTGCAAACTTTTCATGAATTATTGCAATTTAATCATTTTTTTTCACGAATTAGGTAAACAAATGTCAATTTAGTTGCAATTTTTCATGAATTATTGTAATTTAATTATTTTTTTTTTCACGAATTTTTATAAAAAAAATGTTTGCAAGATTTATCACAATTAAATAAATTTTTTGCAATTTAGTTGCAATTTTTCATGAATTATTGCAATTTAATCATTTTTTTCACGAATTTCGTGTAAACAAATTTAATTATCTTTTTTTTCACGAATTTCATAAACACATGTTAATTTAGTTGCAATTTTTCATGAATTATTATTACGTAATAATTTTTTTTCACGAATTTTTATAAAAAATTGTTTGCAAGATTTATCGCAATTGAATAAATTTTTTGCAAATTTAATTGCAACTTTTCATGAATTATTGTAATTTTATCATTTTTTTCACGAATTTGATAAACAAATGTAAATTTAGATGCAATTTTTCATGAATTATTGTAACTTAATCATTTTTTTTCCACGAATTTTTATAAAAAAACGTTTGCAAGATTTATCGCAATTAAATAAATTTTTTGCAATTGAATTGCAAACTTTTCATGAATTATTGCAATTTAATCTTTTTTTTTCACGAATTTTATAAACAAATGTGAATTTAGTTGCAATTGTTGTAACTTAATCATTTTTTTTAAGAATTTTTATAAAAAAAAATGTTTGCAAGATTTATTGCAATTAAATAAATTTTTTGCAATTTAATTGCAATTTTACACGAATTATTGCAATTTAGTCATTTTTTTTACGAATTTTATAAAAAAATGTCAATTCAGTTGCAATTTTTCATGAATTATTGTAACTTAATCATTTTTTTTTCAAAAATGTTTGCAAGATTTATTGCAATTTAATCATTTTAATTAAAAATTGTTTGCAAAATTTATCGCAATTAAATAAATTTTTTTCATTCTAATTTGCAACTTTTCATGAAATATTGCAATTTAATTATTTTTTTATCACGAATTTTTATAAAAAAATATTTTGCAAGATTTATTGCAATTAAATATTTTTTTTCAATTTAGTTGTAATTTTTCATGAATTATTGTAACTTAATCATTTTTTTACGAATTTCATAAACAAATATTAATTGTTGCAATTTTTCATGAATTATTGTAACTTAATCAGTTTTTTTTTCACGAATTTTTATAAAAAAAACGTTTTCAAGATGTAAGAATTTTTTGCAATTTTTCACAAATTATTGCAATTAAATAATTTTTTTGCAATTTTTCATAAACTATTGCAATTTAATAATTTTTTTCATGAATTTTATAAACAAATATTTTCAAAATTTATCACAATAAAATATTTTTTTTCCAATTTAGTTGAAATTTTCATATAATAATTTTTTTACCCATTTTTATAAAATGTTTATAATGGAATATTCGCATGGTTTCTCGCAAGCATAATTAATTTCAGTCTCCGCAATGATAGGTTAAACAGTAAGTAGGTTTGGGTAGCGAATTTATCGAGTGCTATATTGAAACGTGGAGGGAATGTCATATTGAATAACTGTATTACCGTCGTCAGTGTATTACGGTGCAACAAACATTCCCACTCTAACCTCATTATGTTCTGAATGCATTGATTGAATTTCTGTTGGCGAACTTCTAGCTACCTAACAAAGCTCAGATGGTTATATGAAACTAGAGAAGTATCTTCCTTGCGAAAATGTAATAATTAATAAAAAAATGTTTATTTTATTAAAAAAAGTCTTGACTATCTAAATCTAACCTGTGTTTAAAAAATATTAAAAGGTTTATGGTGGGATTCGTCATTAGCGAGCACTATATCATGCTGCTACTAGAGCTCATGCTTAAATATGTTCAAACTATTTTAATTATAATCTTATAAATTTTTTTTTTAATCGGCGACATGTTTCGGCCTTATATGGCCATCATTCCATATACGTCCATTTTTTTTAACATGATACGAACAAGAAAATGTTGAGACAAAATCGAAAAAAAATCGGAAAAAAATTTAGTAAAATTTGAAAATATGGAAAAAAAAACGAGAAGAAACAAAAAAAAAAGATAAAAACAGAAAACATTTGAAAAAGTTGAAAGAAAAATCGGACAATATTGGAAAACTAAATTGTACAATATGAATAAAGCGAGAACTTAAAAAAAAACCAAGAAAAAAAATTGCAAATAATTGCAAAAAATTGTATAAAAAGGACAACCAAAAAACCTGAAAGAATGGTAACCTTAAAAAATAGAAATGAATCGTAAATAATGCCAAAAAAATCTCACAAAAAGGACGCAAAAAAATTGATACGTAACTCCAAAAAATCGCAAAAAAATCGAACAAAAAACGCAAAGATTCGGAAAAAATTGCAAACAGAAAAAAACGGAAAAAATCGAAAAACTAACAAATTACAAACGCAAAAAATCGGAAAAAATTTCAAAAAACCGGGAAAAAATCACAACAAATGGAAATAATGGAACAATAGGAAAAACAAAACACAACCAAAAGACCGAAAATAATTATAATCAGCTAAAAAATTAAGAAATTCGAAGGAATTGAAATAAATCGTAAATAATTACAAAAAAAACTCGAAAAAACGCAAAATCGAAACAAAATCACAAAAAAATGGCAAAAAAAGGAAATTAATTTCAAAAAATGCAAATAATCGGAAAAAACTGCAAAAAAATCGGATAAAAATGGCAACAAAATCGGAAAAAACAAAAAATTGTAACCATCTAAAAAATTAAAAAAAAAAAGAAAACGAAAAAACTCTCGAAACTCTGTTATACGTGGAGAGAAGAATTTTTAGGTTATGTTGACATTATGATACATTAAATATTCAACATAACCTGAAAAATTCTTCTCTCCACGTGAGAGAGGACGTTACCACCTTCAGACTTCGTTGACAGTTAATAAACGCAGGCCGAATAGCCCAGGCAGCTGAGGCCTTAAAAGGAGAAGAAGGAGAAGCCAATAAATGACGTATTTCCCCACCTCCAATCTTACATGTGGTGTAATGTCAACATAACCTGAAAACTTCTTCTCTCCACGTGTTAGGGAGGACGTTACCACCTTCAGAATTCATTGACAGCCAACAAATGACGTAATTCTTCACATCTAATCTTACACGTGGTGTAATATCAACATAACCTGAAAAAGTCTTCTCTCCACGTGTAAGAGAGGACGTTACCACCTTCAAAGTTCATTGACAGCCAAAAAATAACGTAATTCCCCACCTCCAATTTTACACGTGGTGTAATATCAACATAACCTGAAAAATTCTTCTCTCCACGTGTAAGAGAGGACGTTGATACCTTTAGAGTTCATTTACAGCCAAGAAATGACATAATTCTCCACTTCCAATCTTTAGTGTGGTGTAATATCAACATAACCTGAAAAATTCTTCTCCTCACGTGTAAGAGAGGACGTTACCACCTTCAAAGTTCATTGACAGCCAAAAAATAACGTAATTCCCCACCTCCAATTTTACACGTGGTGTAATATCAACATAACCTGAAAAATTCTTCTCTCCAAGTATAAGAGGAGACCTAGCTAAGTTTACAGTTCATTGACAGCTAATAAGTCACGTAATTCCCAACCTGCCCATGAATTATCATCCCAATGTACCTCCAGTACCTCCAGAGGTACATTTAATCTCGGGGGTAAAACACCTATAAGGGAAATTATCATCTAAGTGTACCTCCAGTACCTAGAGTGGTACATTTTTTATTCCCCACCTGCTCATGCTGTAATGTCAACATAACCTAAAAAATTCTTTCCTCCAAAAGTAAGAGGACTTGTAGCTAACTTCAGAGTTCATTGACAGTCTCCTTTTAGCTAAGACCCCATTATGGGGTTAAGGAAATAAAGCACAAAGTTAGGTACCACCAATTTAATAACAAAAAGTACTAGCAATCAACTAGTTTCGATCACTGACCATCATCAGGCTTAAAGATACAAACGTTCACAATTAGTCATGCATACCGTTTAAATAATAATCAAACTTACTAATATTACTATACGAGGAAAAGAATTCAAATAACCACTTAACCACTTAAGGGTGGTATAATTTTTAGTCCAATAAATTTTTTAAGTATTTAAAATATTTTAAAGTCTGACAATCAATAGAGTTTTAAAAATAATATCATATTGAAAATTGAAAACAAGATAAGAGGTGTTCGAAAACAATTCGCGAAAATGACCGAGGACGTAAGTAATCGATTTTTATAAACCAAGAAAATATTTGATTTTTTAAAGAATTTTATTACCTGGACTATAAAGTCTTTGATCCCCTCATTTTATTTAATTGGATTTCTATAGTCCGAGAAGATATTTTGGTTTTTAGTTCTGTTATTACCAACCGCATAAAGTATTTCATTACCTGGACTATATAGTATTTGATCCCCTCTTTCCAATGTTATTTTTATTTTATTGGATTTTTATAGTCCGAGAAGATATTTTAGTTTTTGGTTTTCTTATTACCAATCGTCTAAAGGATTTCATTACCTGGACTATAAAGTCTTTGATCCACTCTTTCCAATGGTATTTTTATTTTATTGAATTTTTATAGTCCGAGAAGATATTTTAGATTTTAGTTTTCTTATTACCAATCGCCTAAAGAATTTCATTACCTGGACTAAAGTCTTTGATCCCCTCTTTCCAATGGTATTTTTATTTTATTCTATTTTTATAGTCCGGGAAGATATTTTAGTTTTTAGTTCTCTTATTACCAATCGTCTAAAGAATTTCATTACCTGGACTATATAGTATTTGATCCCCTCTTTCGAATGTTATTTTTATTTTATTGGATTTTTATAGTCCGAGAAGATATTTTAGTTTTTGGTTCTCTTATTACCAATCGTCTAAAGAATTTCATTACCTGGACTATATAGTCTTTGATCCCCTCTTTCCAATGGTATTTTTATTTTATTGAATTTTTATAGTCCGAGAAGATATTTTAGTTTTTGGTTCTCTTATTACCAATCGCCTAAAGAATTTAATTACCTGGACTATATAGTATTTGATCCCCTCTTTCCAATGTTATTTTTATTTTATTTAATTTTTATAGTCCGGGAAGATATTTTAGTTTTTGGTTCTCTTATTACCAATCGCCTAAAGAATTTCATTACCTGGACTATATAGTATTTGATCCCCTCTTTCCAATGTTATTTTTATTTTATTGGATTTTTATAGTCCGAGAAGATATTTTATTTCTCTATTACCGAACGTCCAACGAATTTCATTACCCGGACTATATAGTCTTTCCAATTGTTTTTTTATTTTCGTGGCAGCGCTACTATTTCTTGGATTTTTATAGTCCGAGAAGATATTTTATTTTTATATCTCTTATTTCCGACCGTAAAAAGAATTTCATTACCTGTACTATATGATCTTTCATCCCCTTTTCCCTATAGTATTTTTATTTTCTGTCTCTTTTGCAGATAAAATGTCTTTTGTTCATTCAAAAATATTAGTATTTTGATAAATTAGTGTTGTATTTTACGTTTTCGATGTATTAACAATTTGAAATTTTATAGTTCTGGTTTTTTAGGCTTTTGATATTTTAGTAATTTGATAAAATATCCATTTGATTCTTTAATATTTGTTTTAATACGATTCGGTTTTTTATGGTTTTGATAAATTATCGTTTTGCTATAATAGATATTTGATTATTTATTAATTTGATATAATAAACTTTTGAAAAAGTATCTGTTTGATCTTTTAAATTCTGCTAAATTGTACCCTACAGTTTTAAGTAAAAAGTGCTCCATTTATATGATTTCTATAAATCTGGTAATACTGTAATTAAAAAAAAACAAGCCATCCCGCTGTCGACAGTCTACACGTCAGAAACTATGGCTGAAAAAGTGAGGTCAACTTCACACAAACCTAGTCATGTGGGGTATCTAATTAATGAATTTTTTCTGTTAATTTCAAATATGTTAATGGTTACCCTGTAGCTATTATGAATTAGATACTAGTTAAAATACTTTCCAGGCTTGGTAAAAAAATATTAAAATTTTAATATTCAAATCGAAAAAATTGTTTTATAATAAAAAAAAATGATTTGTAGATTTAAAGATTTAAAAAATATAATGGATAATCAACTGTTAATAAATGAAGGATAATTTGTCACATTACATTATTTTTCCATATCTCTAATCCACTTTACCAACCCATTTTAAATTAATCCAGCGTTCCTTGGAAATCCGAGAACAGGGAAAAACCGCTAACAAAGTTTTTAAGTATGCCAGTTTCACTTAGTGAAATTCGGCGTGCTCGACAGACTAGAGAAAAAAATGTTTTATGCAAAGTGCTGAGACAAATGTTTGACCGAAAAAATTTCAAAACTTTGTTACGTTATAAAATCAGCCAAAAACAGTTGACATTTGTGGTCTGAATATTTAATATTAAAAGAGAAAGGGAAATTTTTAAATAAGTTGGTCTATAACTTTTTATTTTTGTAAGTCACAGTCTCTTAGAAGAATTCTAAAATGTACTTAGAATATTGATATAATATAACCTAAAATTATATAAAAAAACAGATGAGAGGATTTTTATAATCTTGGATCCTTCAATTTTAATAAATAAAATTCAATGATGAAAAAAATTATGAACCAACTGGCATTCTGTATGTTCTATCTCCGAATCCGAAATATGCACATAAATTTCCACCTTCGTCTGTAAGTTGTCACTGTCGAATAACTAGGAAACGAGGCGAAATGACGAGATGGGAAAAAAAGAGATAAGAGAGATGGGGGTCAAGACAAACTAGATTAGAACAATATTATTTATATACTGTAAAATATTATTTATAAGAAAAATTGTACGGTACAGGAACGAAGTTACTTACGTTATTTTTTCAACTCTAAACATGATTTAATACGTATTGATCCTATTAGTGTATTCTTTCTTTCGATAAAAAATGAGATAAGTTTAAAAAAAATGAGAAAAAACCTGAAAGAATTTGAAAAAATCAAAAAAACAACAAAAAAATCGGAAAAATTAAAAAAAAACGAAAAAAATGAGGAAGAATTAAAAAAAAACTAGAAAAAACCGAAAAAGGAAAAAAAAATCAAATAACAAAAACAACAACAAAAAAACTAGAGAAAATTAGAAGAATCGAAAAAATCAGAAAAAATTGGGATACATTAAGAGAAAAAAAAACAAAAAACATTTGGAAAATTGGAAAACACATCAGAAAATATTAGAAAATAATAAATAATGAAAATTAATATTGTCAAATACGAACCCAACGAGAAACTTAAAAACATTGAAAAAAAACCCAAAAAATCAAAAAAAAAACGCTGAAAATCGCAATTAAAACCGAAAAAAAGTCGCAAGAAGTCCAAAAATAAAGCAAAAAAATCAGAATTGTAACCATAACAAAAATTTTAAAAAAAAATAGAAAAATCTCATAAAATCACAAAAATTTTAAAAAATTGCAGTAAACGACAAAATAAATAAAAAAAACGAAGAAAAAAAACACAAATAATTGCAGATGCAAATAATCGCGAAAAATCGGAAAAAAATTGCAAAAAATCGTAAAAAAAAACTATTAAAAAATCTGGAAATAATTGTAACCATCCAGAAAAAATTCGGAACAATTAAAATAAATCGAAAATAATCAGAATAAGAAAGAAATGACAAGTAATCAGAAAACAAAAGATAAAAGCTAAAGAAAATACAAAACAATAAGAGAAAATGAGAAAAAGTTAAAAAAAAACAAAGAAAAAGCGAAAAAAACAACAAATTAGGAAAATAGTAAAAAAACGAGAAATAAATCGGCAGAAATCCAAAAAAAAAATTAAAAATTCGAAAGAATTAATATAAATCGAAAAAAAATGAGAGAAATAAGAAAAAAATGAGAAAAGAATACAGAAAATAGAAGATAAAAGCAGAAAAAATACAAAATAATGAGAAAAAAATGAGGAAAAGTTAAAAAAAAAACAAAAATAAAGCAGAGAAACAGCAAATCAGAAAAATAGTAAAAAAATGAGAAAAACGCGAAAGTAAAAAAATCGGCAAAAACCCAAAAAAAATAAAAAAAATCGAAAGAATTAAAATAAATCAACAAAAAGGAGGAATAAAAAAAATGAGAAAAAATCAGAAAACAAAAATACAAAATAATGAGAAAAAAAATGAGAAAAAGATTAACAAAAAAAAAACAAAAAAAGCAAGAAAACAACAAATGAGAAAAATTGGAAAAAAAACCGAAAAAATGCGAAAAAAAACGCTGGAAATCGCAATTAAGACCATAAAAAAGTCGGAAGTCCAAAAATAAATCAAAAAACTAGACAGCTAAAAAATCGGAATTGTGACCATATAAAAAAATTAAAAAAAAAAAAAATCTCAAAAAATCACAAAAAACCCAAAAAATTGTAAAAACGACAAAAAAAATTAAAAAATCGAAGAAAAAAAACAAATAATTGCAGATGCAAAAAATCGCGAAAAATCGGTAAAAAATTGCAAAAAATCAAAAAAAAACTATTAAAAAATCTAGAAACAACTGTAACCATTCGGAACAATTAAAATAAATCGAAAAAATCAGAATAAGAAAGAAATGACAAGAAAAAAAAAGCGAAAAACCAACAAATTAGAAAAATACTAAAAAAAGGAGAAAAAAATCGGCAGAAATCCAGAAAAAATTAAAAAATTCGAAAGAATTAAAATAAATCGAAAAAAAATCAGAGAAATAAGAAAAATGAGAAAAGAAAACAGAAAATAGAAGATAAAAGCAGAAAAATACAAAATAATGAGAAAAAAATGAGGAAAAGTTAAAAAAAAACAAAAAAAAAAGCAGAGAAACAACAATTCAAAAAATAGTAAAAAAATGAAAAAACCGCAAAAATAAAAAAATCGGCAAAAACCCAAAAAAAAAAATAAAAAAAATATCGAAAGAATTAAAATTAATCAAAAAAACGGATGAATCAGAAAAAAATGAGAAAAAATCAGAAAACAAAAATACAAAATAATGAAAAACAGATTAACAAAAAAAAGCAAGAAAAGAACAAATCCGAAAAATTGGACAAAAAAACAAAAAAATCGGCAAAAATCCAGAAAAAAAAAATTTCAAAATTCGGAAGAATTAAAATAAATAGAAAAAAAATCAGAGGAATAAGAAAAAATGGAGAAAAAGCAGAGAACAAAAGATAAAAGCAGAAAAAATACAAAATAATTATAAAAAAAATGAGAAAAAGTAAAAAAAAAACAAATCACAAAAATAGGAAACAAATGAAAAAATCAGAAAAAAATATAAAAACAGCAAAAATCCAAATAAAAAATGAAAGAATTAAAATAAATCAAACAAAAATCAGAGGAATAAGAAAAAATGAGAAAAAAAAAACAGAAAACAAGAGATAAAAGCAAAAAAACACAAAAAAAATCGCAAATAAAAACGAAAAAAAGTCGCAAGAAGTCAAAAAATAACGCAAAAAATCAGACAACTAAAAAATCGGAATTGTAACCTTATAAATTTTTTAAAAAAATTAATAGATGAAAAAATCACAAAAAAAACTCAAAAAATCGCAGTAAACAGCAAAAAAATTAAAAAAATCAAAGAAAAAAAAATGAATAATGAAAATTAAAATTGTCAAATAGAAAATCAAAAATCATGTAAAAAAATCGAAAAAACGCATAAAAAACGGTGAAAATCGCAAATGAAAACGAAAAAAAAGTCGCAAGAAGTAGAAAAACCGAAAAATCAAAAAATCATCGGAGGATTGGAAAAAATTAGGAAAGAAAAGAAAGAAATAGTAACAACAATAAAGCAATGAGAAAAAAATCAAAAAGATTAGAAAATATTAAAAAAACCAGAATAAAACATGAAAAAAAAATCAAAAAATTTAGTAAAAAAACGAGAAAAAATTAGAAGTATCCAAAAAATAAGAAAATAATCGAAAAAGAAACAAAAATTATTGGAAACAAATGAATAAAATTGTAAAATATACAAAAAAAAAAATCTCATAAAACCGGAATAATTGTAAACAAAAGACAGAAAGAAAAAAATAAACGAAAAACATCGAAGAAATTGAAATAAATCGCAACAAAATCACAAAAAAAATCGTAAAAAAAAATCGGAAAAAATCAAAGGAATAAGAAAACATGAGAAAAAATTAGAAAACAAAAAAAAATAGAAAAAAAGTAAATGGGAAAAAAAGAAATCGAAAGAAAGACAAAAAAGAGGAAATATTAGAAAACATCGAAAAAATCAGAAAAAAAAACAGAAAAAAAACAAAACATAGAATAATGAGGGAAAAATAAAATAAAATTAGGTAAAAAGTAAAATAGGAAAAATTAGAGAATAATGGGGACAAATTGAGAAAACACGAGTAAATAATAAATAGGAAAAATATGAAGAAAACATGGAAAAATAGAGAAAAATGATAAGAAACAAAATATTGAAAAACAAGTAAAAATATGGACAAATAGGGAAAAGAAGTAGAAAAATAGAAAAAAATAGTTAAAAATGAAAAAAACAGTGAAAAATATTGGAAAATATGGAAAAAATAGAGAAATAGTGAAAAAGTGGGAAAAATAAGAAAAAACAGGGAATATAGGACAAATAGAGCAAAATAGTGAAAAATAGGGAAAACAGAGACAAAATAGAGAAAAAGGGAGAAATTAAAAAAAACAGGGCAAAACAGGGGAATGTAGGAAAATTTTAAAAAAATAGTGCAAAATAGGGAAAAATACCGAAATTTTGAAAAAATTTTAAAAAATTGTGAAAACAGGGCAAAATTAGGAAAAAACGGAAAATAGGAAATAATAGAGATGTAAATGGGAAGAAACAAGAGAAAATAATGAAAAACAGAAAAAACATGAAGAAATAGGAAAAGTAGGGGGAAAATAGGGAAAATAGGGAAATACCGAAAAATAAGTAAAAATAGGAACAAATAGAAAAAATAAGGAAAATAGGATAAAAAAATGGAAAGCTAGGAAAAAATAGAAAGATACTGGAAAATTAAAAAAAAAGGGGATAAATAGCGAAAAATAGAGAAAACAGGGGGTTAAATAGGAAAATTTGCGAAATACAGTAGAAAATAGTGTAAAACAGAAAAATATAAATAAAATTGAGAAATAAGAGGTAAATAAAGAAAAATCGGGAATTATATGGAAAAAAAACAGAAAAATAGGAGAAAATATGGAAAGACAGTAAAAATAGGAAAAAATAGATACTAATAAGGTCAAATATTGATAAATGGGAAAAAAATATAAAAATGATGAAATACAGGAAAAAAGAAAAACAGTAAAAAATATGGAAAAGCAGGAAAAAATAGTGAAAAATAAGAAAAACAAAGAAAAACATGGAAAAATGGCAAAAAATAAGAAAAATAGGAAAAAAGTAAGAACAGTTTTGGTTCGTCCAGGTACTTAACTTTTTTTCATTACAAATTCTAAACTCAATAAATTTTTAACTAGATTTATATAAATTTACCTACGTAAAGTTTCTGTTTGTTTATTTATAGGAACTTAATTTATTAAAAAAATTAACTGGCGCCTTCAGTACCCTTAATATGACCTAATTACAAACACAAAGTTTTATTTTAATATAAATAATGATACAATTAGTAATTATTGAAATTTTCAAAAAAAATATAACCATGTATACAATACCGGCAAACATGACTAGATAACAATAATAATAATAATCTGTTTACCATAGAACAATTTAGCCCTTATAATCCGAGTTCTAATGTTAATGTTGCAAATGCTACAAGCAGTTTAAAACATAAACACATTCAAGAGGATGCGAACAAATTCGATTTAAGCTCTGTGTCCTTACCAACAACCAGTGACGTCAGAAAAATTTATTTCTATCGGTTAAAATAAAATTAAAAATATTAATATACTTAAAAAAATTATTATTAATATTTACTTTCATTATTTCTTATTATATTATTATTTTTATCATTATTTTCTAAATTACGTTTAATCAGCGATTATATTTGTTACAGTTTGAAGAGTTCTTATGTTATATATTAATAAATTAAAATATTTTGACGAAAAAGTTTAAGAACTAAAACAAATTTTAATAATTTACGAAGATAAAAGTAAATAAATTCTGTCTGCGATAAAATGTACTACAGAATTGTATTATTGAAAATAAATTTTGGTAATATAAAATATGAACGAAAAATATGAGTGTAATCGTTCAGAGTGGCAATAATTTTAAACAAAATTTTTTATACTAACACTCCCATTTGAGTTTAATATATTTCGATATGTTTTAATGAAAAAATTAAATGTAATCGTTCAGAGTGGCAAATGATGTATTTTAAAATTAATAACGCAAAATTTTTTTAATCAATATACGTACGAAATACGAATAAAAATATGAAAAATACTGTTATTGTTATCTAGTTATGTTTGTCTACATGATTATACTTTTTTGAAAATTTCAATAATTACTAATTTTATTATGATTTATATTAAAATAAAACTTTGTGTTTGTAATTATTAGAAAAACGAATAGGTCATATTAAGGGTGCTGAAGGCGCCAGTTATTTTAATTTTTACTTTCCCGACACACGACTATTAGAAGTGAAAGTATTGTGAACGAGCTAAAAAAAATTTCGAGATAAAAACGGAAATATCCATTTTCGGGTACCCTCAGACGATTAAGACCATTTCCAGATGGAAGTCTGAAACCGGTTTAATCCGATTGAGCTGAAATTTGGTATAGGGGTTTGGGTTACCTATCAAAAAATGGCAGATCAAATATATCACGGAATTGGACATGCAATATGTCCTTTTAAAGCACTTAAAAAAACTCTATTCAGAACAGTTAAAATTATTTCTCCAACTGTCACTTGTCAAAAATAAAAAAATGCCAAAATTTGAAATTTCAGCATTAAATATCTTAAAAAGTATTAATCCGATTGGACTGAAATTTGGTACAGGGTTTTGGGTTATCCGTTGCAAGAAATCGTTAGTTTTTGTATAACATGTGTCAAACGGAAGTGTAACTGTCAAAAAACGACAGATGCAGTATGTCACGGAATTCGACTTGCAATATGTCATTTGAAAGCCCATAAAAAACTCTATACAGGACAGTCAAAATTATTTCTCCAACTGTCAACAGTCAAAAATAAAAAAATGTCAAAATTTGAAACTTTAACATTAAATATCTGAAAAAGAATTCGTGGATTTTTTTCATTTTTTTTACAATCTTTTCCAATTTTGTCAAATTTTTTTTTTCAATTTGTTTTTGAGATTTTTTAAGTTTTTTGATATTTTTGAGTTTTTTTGAGTTTTTTAGAGGTTTTTTGAGATTGTTTGAGATTCCTTGGAACTTTTTAGATTTTTTAAAAAATTATAGATTTTTTTAAGAATGTTTTGAAGTGTTTTAAGAGTTTTTGAGATTTTTTGGTTTTTTCAGATTTTTTAATATTTTTGAAGATATTTTGAAATTTTTTTGAAATTCATTCCAGTTTTTTAAGACTCTTTGAATCTTTTGAGATTTTTGAGAGATTTTATGAGATTTTTAAAGAGTTTTTGAGATTTGTTGAATTTGTGTTTTTAGATTTTTTGAAATTTTTTTATATTTTTTGATTTTTTGAGGTTTTTTAAGATTTTTCAGATTTTTTTGTTGAAATTTTTTAAGGGTTTTTGAGCTTTTGAGATTTTTTGACTTATTTGAATTCTTTGAGATTTTTTGATCAAATTTTTGAATTTCTGAGACATTTACTATTTTAAATTTTTTGAAATTTGACGTTTTAAATTTTTTGAGATTCTTTGTGAATTTTTAGATTTTTAAAGAATTTTTGGAGATTTTTGAGATGTTTTTGAACCGTCTAAAAAATTTTTGAGATTTTTTGATTTTTGAAATTTTTTGTGGTTTTGAGGTATGTTACCTATTTTGAGATTTTTTTATTTTTGAGGTTTTTGAAATTTTTTGCGATTTGAGATTTTTTGACATTTGAGATTTTTTGAGTTTTTACTTTCCCGACCCACCTCCGAGAAGGGAAAGTATTGTGAACGAGCTAAAAAAAAATTCGAGATAAACATGGAAATATCCATTTTGAAGTCCCGTCAAATGTTTAAGACCGTTTCCAGATGAAAGTCTGTCTGTCTGTCTGTGTGTATTCTTACACGATGGAAGTCACAGGTTTAAACCGATTGAGCTGAAATTTGGTATATGGATTTGAGTTACCCGTCGGAAGAACTCATTAATTTTTGTACGACATCTGTCAAACGGAAGTGTCACTATCAAAATATGATAGATGCAATGTCACGAAATGTCACGAAATTGGACTTGTCAGGAAAGTTTTGGGGCGACACAACCGATTTTTCTTACCTCGGTTGATCAGCTTATAAAAGAGCTAATTCAAGTATGCGTCTAGTACGATTCATAGTGACGCGGTTAGTCGCTCGATGAGAGAAATGCTCACAACGTTCAAGACTATTTTGTAAAAATCTAACGCGATGCACTTCGTATAACGCCGTCTATCATACTAAAGATAAATAAACGCCGGGTTAAGATTATTCGTAAGAAAAAGGTAGGTACAAGATCTTTTATATTAGATATAGAAATTTTCTGTACTCGCGACGTTGAATTACTTATGTCATCTTACAGAATCCTCATATGCCTCGCTCGGCGCTTTTACCAAATCACTCTAAAATCAATAATATATAATACATAACAAATAACGAATAAAATAAAAACTCCCAATGTGTAACAATTTTATCACCACCTTTTGAGCGTCCTTAGAATTTGCATTCAGATTGTTAACCACTTCAATGTCTAATTACTTAACGAGAAAACTTTATGTTTCATTTATTGAGGAAGTAATTTTCACTGAAAGTACATTGGATAGGAGAAGCATCATGTATGCAATCTTATCATAGGGGAAATCGTACATAAGTGCAAGAAAGCGAGAACTTGAAAGTCGTTATGTAACGTTCAAGTTTAATGAGCACACTTTGAAAATTACTCTAAGCAGTTAGTAATTGAAGGTAGACACTTAACGGCTTTGAATATTCATGAAAGTTTACTAGTTTCGGTTAGGGGAAAATGGTACTGATGATTATTTGCGATTTGCGATTATTATTTAGAAATTGATGTAAAATTTTAAATTATTAAATTAATTATAACATTTTTATTTTATTTGCAATTCGCAACTTTCACATAAAAAAAAATTACCAAAATGATTCAGTGATGATCGAATTTCACTCCACATATAGAGTAATTTTTTGTTAACCCGTTTACATAATAATTTTCTGTATTTTAATTTTTTATAAAATGGGAAAAAATAGGGATTATTATAATTTATGTCTGTGTAAAAGTTGCAGTACGGACAACATTTACACATGTGCACGGTTTATTTTTATCCCCGTTTCCACAATTTGATCATAAAAATTATAAAAAAACGTACATCTAGTTTATAACAAAGTTGTTAGTAAGTACTTTAATTTCCAAGTGGGGTCCCTAGACTGCACAAATTTTTTACTATTAATTTAACAGTGCATGACCGGTGCAAAGAAAGTAAATAAATTTAACAGTAAAATTACAAGTAAAAATCATAATATCTCTTTGACGCATAAACTTTTTAAAACAATTTTTTTAAAAATTTCTGAATTATTCCTAGCTTTTGTATAAATATGTATAAATTATTTTACGACCTAATTTTACATGGTAGAAGCTTAAAACCCACATTTGGATTTGATATGTGAAACAGACTTCGAAAAGGTAAATATTAAATGAGAAACCAAATACTCACATCAAACTTGTTAAGCGGATGTCTCTTACCCACATGTGGCTGTTAAACCTGCTGTGGGTGATATACTCATTTTCACAATGGCGTAGATATAGCTTGAATTCAACAATTTTATTAATAATATTTATTAAAAAAAATACTATATAGAAAAAGTTACAGCAACTTCATTTAGGTAATTAGAAAGCTAAATTTTTATAATGATATCTCAAGGAATTTCTAATATCTAGTAGTGTATGATAAAACAGGAAATTATGATATGATTTTAGAAATTTTTTTTTTTTCATATTTTTAAATTATTATTTTTAGTACACATCATTTACCACTCTGAACGATTACATGCATATTTTTTGTTAATACATATCGCCATATATTAAACGCAAATGGGAATATTGGTGTAAAGAATATTAGTCAAAATTACAAAATTCACTTTCAATAATGCAATCTTATTGGCTATATTCTTCCTCGTCATAATATGGTAGCTAACAATTTTGTAAAGTTCATTTCTCATATTTTTATTCGTATTTCGTTCGTATATTTATTAAAAATGTCTTTTAATATTAATTTTAGAAGACATCATTTGCCACTCTGAACGATTACATTCATATTTTTCATTAAAACAACTCACCATATATTAAACTCAAATGGGAGTATTATTAAAAATTTTTAATAATGCAATTTTATGGACTATATTAATCTTAGTTCATAATATGGTAGCTGACGATTTTTTACAGTGTCATTTTTCATATTTTTATTTGTATTTCGTTAGTATATTTATCAAAAATGTCTGTCATTATTATTTTTAGAATACATCATTTACCACTCTGAACGATTACATTCATATTTTTCGTTAAAACATATCGCAATATATTAAACTCAAATGGGAATGTTATGGAAAAGAATATTGTTTAAAACTGTGAAAATGTAAGGAATATTTAATTTTAAGACAGACAGAAAATCTCTTCTCTGTATAGTCGTAATAATCATTATCGTTAATAAAAATAACCATAATGTAAAAACCTGACGTTAAATTTGTTGGCTTAAAAGCTCTCTATTGAAAATGAATGTTATAATTTTAAACAATATGCTAGACTATTCTGGTTTAATATAAGGCAATCGTTCAGAGTGGTAAATGCTGTCTACTAAAAATAATAGTTTTAATTTTATATTGTATGAAAATGTTCATAATTTCCTGTTATTTCCTACAATAATTTTTTTTTTGATGAATCACAACATATTTATATTTGACAAAATATATAAACAAAATTATAAATAAGAAAGAATTCATATTATAGAAATAGACAGAGAATAAGAGAAAAAAATAAAGGTTGTTAGAAAACGCTTTCTGCACCTATTAACTAAAAAAATAATACGTAAAACTTATTTCCTATGTAATAAATCTTTAGAATCACAGAATGTAACGATTTCGATTAAATTACGGATATTACGTAGAATTTACTCGCAGTTAAATTTTAACCTAAATTCATAAAAGACAGTAAAATATTTTTATGAAACTAATTAAAATGTGAACATGCTGGTAGCTCTTGTCACAAAATTATTTTGTTCAGAGACAAACAAAAAAGAAAACTATTTAAAACGGACTTTTTACGATTATAATAAAGCTCTAAACAAAAATTAACTTATTATTTAGATGTTTTTAGATGTATTAGCTCTAAGACAAAATTTAAAAAATAATCTATACTAATATAAAATTTATTTTGCTAAAAATACCTTTAAATAAGCACATATGTTGTCTATAGTTATAATTGAATTTATTTAAGTCGTTTTTAAATGAATTTATGACAATGCACTTTTTATGGGATTTCGTAGAAAATAAAAATTAAAAAAATCGGTTGTGTCGCCCCAAAACTTTGTGTCGCCCCAAAACTTTCCCGACAAGTCCAATTTCGCTCAAAAACTCAAAACACCTTAAAAAATTTCAACAAAAAAATCTGAAAAAACTTAAAAAACCTAAAAAAATCAAAAAATATAAAAAAATTTCAAAAAATCTAAAAACACAAATTCAACAAATCTCAAAAAATCTCATAAAATCTCTCAAAAATCTCAAAAGATTCTAAGAGTCTTAAAAAACTCGAATGAATTTCAGAAAAATTTTAAAAAATCTTAAAAAATATTAAAAAATCTGAAAAAACCAAAGAATCTCAAACAATCTCAAAAAACCTCTAAAAATCTCAAAAATCTCAAAAAAACTCAAAAATATCAAAAAACTTGAAAAAATCTTAAAAAATTTCAAAAACAAATTGAAAAAAAAAAATTTGACAAAATTGGAAAAGCTTGTAAAAAAATTGAAAAAATCCACGAATTCTTTTTCAGATATTTAATATTAAACTTTCAAATTTTGACATTTTTTTATTTTTGACAGTTGACAGTTGGAGAAATAATTATGACTGTCCTCTATAGAGTTTTTTATGGGCTTTCAAATGACATATTACAAGTCGAATTCCGTGACATATTGCATCTGTCGCTTTTTGATAGTGACACGTCCGTTTGACACATGTTATACAAAAACTAATGATTTCTTCCAAACGGGTAACCCAAAACCCTGTACCAAATTCCAGTCCAATCGGATTAATACTTTTTAAGATATTTAATGCTAAAATTTCAAATTTTGCCATTTTTTAATTTTTGACAAGTGACAGTTGGAGAAATAATTTTAACTGTTCTAAATAGAGTTTTTTAAGTGCTTTCAAATGACATATTGCATGTCCAATTCCGTGATATATTTGATCTGTCATTTTTTTGATAGTGATACTTCCGTTTGACAGATGTCGTACAAAAACTAATGGGTTCTTCTGAGGGGTAACCCAAACCCCTATACCAAATTTCAGCTCAATCGGATAAAACGTGTGGCCTCTATCGTGGAAGAATACACACACACTTACACACACAGAGACAGACAGACAGACTTCCATCTGGAAATGGTCTTAATCGTCTTAGGGGACCCAAAAATGGATATTTCCGTTTTTATCTCGAAATTTTTTTTTAGCTCGTTCACAATACTTTCCCTTCTAGGAGGTCGGTCGGGAAAGTAAAAACATCGTTGTTTACCAAATCGCTCACTGTTAAAAAATGATAGAAGCAATATATTACTTAATTTGACTTGGAATATATCTGTAAAAATATTCATCTCTGGATACTTGTCGGTTTAAAGGTGAAACGACCGATTTTTTTTTTATTAACTAGAATTTTTGCAAGAAAAAGGGACTTGTTGAAAAACTGCTTAATCCTTTAGATCCATATCTTAATCATAAAACACAGAAAAGACAGTATCTATCTATGGAAAGTCAAAAGGAAAACGCAAAGATCCTAAATTATGACTGGAGTTGGTTACTGATAGTAAATATTTGAAAAGAGGGTTCTTTTGACATAAATGATCTTATTTTAGATTTGCTATTCGTCCGGAACTGGCAAATGCTCGATAAAGTCAAACCATTAAATTATTAGATCTTTTGTACGTTGTTTGCGTCAACATAAAATTCAAAAAATTGAAATATTTAACTGATATTAGTCTTTAATAATAATTAAAAAATCGATTTTATTTGATAGAAAATAATCTATTAAATAATTCATTTTCAAACCATTACTCACACTCTAATTAATCGAAATCTGTGGAATAACTTTATTGTCTCAAACAATTTCGTGAAAGTTTATGGAGCAATTTTCGTCCAGACTTTATGAGGGGTGAAGCTCATTCCAGAGACAGTTTAACGCTTGTGTTAACTTCTTCCTGAGTTTCGATTTTATGTGGTTAGATTATCTCCGAGATTGTTATCCGTGCTTTATTTCTTGTATTCGTAAAAAATTAGAATTAGAATTCATGATATTTTAACAATTGTCTACGACCTAAAACTACATAAAACATCGAAAGAAAAAATTTTAAAAGTACGAACGTGGACGTGACGATGTCCACAGAATCAATATTCTTTTTCTCTGCGGGATAAAAAGATAGAATGGGAAAAAGTAAATGAACAGTTCTTTTGTACATTAAATCACTTCAACGTTTGGGAGGTATTTAGTTTTTATTCGGAAAAACAAAAAAGGACGGAAATAGCGCCGTTGAAGAGATGTCAGATAGAATTAAAGGTTTTTGGGATAATTGATGGAAGTTAGAACTCAATTCTGGTTAGTATTTTACTTTCCCGACCTACTTCAGAGAAGGGAAAGTATTGTGAACGAGGTAAATAAAATTTTACGAGTTAAAAATGGAAATATCTATTTTGTGGTCACCTGAGATGATTAAGTCTGTCTGTCTGTCTGTGTGTATTCTTCACGATAGAGGCCACACGTTTAATCCGATTGAGCTGAAATTTGGTATACGAGTTTGGGTTACCCGTCGGAAGAAGCCATTAGATTTTGTACGATATCTGTTAAACGGAAGTGCCACTATCAAAAAATTACAGATGCAATATGTCACGGAATTTGATTTGCAATATGTAATTTGAGAGCCCTTGAAAAACTCAATTCAAAACAGTCAAAATTATTTCTCCAACTGTCACCTGTCAAAAATAAAAAAATGTCAAAATTTTAAACTTTAACATTAAATATCTCTCGCTATTTTTGAATCCAAAATTTACACGTTAACACAAAAAAGTATGAAAAAAATGGACTTTTTTGTAAATCTGGCAACAATGGCAAAATTTTTGAAAATTTTAATGATACGAAAATAAACTATAGTGTCTACAAAATATCTGTGTAAAACTTTATTGCCATTTTGTTTGGTAATGACGTCATCACTCATAGCAACTGCCACTTCCGGTTGTCCGATTGCCACCAAAATCTAATCAGATCTACTCTAGGGTATCAAAATCCTGTATGCAAAATTTTAATTTTTTGTTATTTAGTAGTTTTTGTGTTATCGTTACTACAACATCCATCCTAACACACACACAGACAGACGTCATCGCGAAAATATCAAAATCGTATTCTAGGGACCTTAAAACGTGTTTATCCATTGAAAACTCACTACCCTATTTTTAGCATGATTACTATACCTCTCTTATCTGAAGGGCAAGAGGTAAAAATTAATAAAATAGCATTTAATAATTCCTGTAAATGCTTCTAATTCCCTGAAACGTCATTAAATAATTTTTGAAAAATTATTAAAAATCCTTGAAAATTCGTTTAAAAATGCTTGGAAAATCATGGAAGAATTATCGGAAAATTATTGATAAAATTCTTGGAAAATCCTTGAAAAATCTCTAAAAAACCCTTGAAAAATCTTTTATTTTAAATCCTTAAATAAACCATTGAAAAAACATTTAAAAAATCATGTAAATTTTTTTAAAAATTATTATTAACAAAACTTTAAAAAAGTCTAAATTTTCTTTGAAAATTCTTTTTAAAAGTCGTTAAAAAATTCTTTAAAAATTAAAAATTAATTAAAAAATCTATAAAATAGCATTTAATAATTCTTGCGAAATTCTTGGAAATCAATGAAAATATTTGAAAATTTTTGAAAACTGGAAAATTCTTGAAATTTTTTGAAAATTCTTGAAAAATCATAAAAATTGTTGAAAAGTCTTAAAATTGTTTGAAATTACTTCAAATTCCCTGAAACGTCATTAAATAATTTTTGAAAAATTATTAAAAATTGTTTAAAATTTCTTTTAAAAAAGAAAAAATCTGAAATTATTTAAAAAAAAACAATAGAAAAAAGATAATTAGAAAAAATTAGAAAAACTTAGAAAATAAAAAAAATCACAAAAATCGAAAAAATAAGAAAAAAATTAAAAACTTCTCTGCGAGAAAAATCAGAATATATTGGAAAAAAAATGAAAAATCAAAATTGTAAAATACAGTTAAAAACGAAAAAATCAAAAAAAATTATAAAGAAGCCAAAAAAAAACTAAAAAAAATGTTAAAAATCGTAAAAAACGTAAAAAGTAGCATAGAACGCAATAAAATATCACAAAAAATCGTAATATAATCGCAAAAAATTGTAACAAAATCCCAAAAAATGGCAAAAAATTTCAAATAATCACAAAAAATCAGAGGCATAAGAAAAAATGGTAAACGAAAGAAGAATGAGAAAAAATCTGAAAGAATTAAAAAAACAAAACAAAAAAAAATCAAAAGAGGTAAAAAATCTGAAAAATGATAAAAATAAACCGAAAAATCAAAAAATCTAAGAAATAAGAACAAATGAGGAAACAATGGAAATAATTAGAAAAAGAACATTGTGGAAAATGAGGCAAGATTAGAAAAAAACAAAGAAATAAGAAAAAATAACAGAAAAAAACAAAAAATCATAAAAATGAGAAAAAAACACGAGGAATAAATCAGAAAAATCTAAAAAAATCAGCAAAAAAACAAAAAACGCCAAAGATCGAAAATAAAAAACCAAAATTCTCAAAAATGCAAGAAATTGATACTCGTCGGGAAATTTTTGGGGCAACACAACCGATTGTTTTGTTTTTATTTTAACCCTTTTTTTCCTTTTTTTTTTAATATTTTTAACTTTTTTTGATTAAGGAAAAAATTGTGGGAGCCGAAAAAAAAAGGCCAAAGATCAAAAATAAAAAACCAAAAGTCTCAAAAATGCAAGAAATCGATACTCGTCGGCAAATTTTTGGGGCAATACAACCGATTGTTTTGTTTTTATTTTAACCCTTTTTTTCCTTTTTTTTTAATATTTTTAACTTTTTTTGATTAAGGAAAAAATTTTGGGATCCGAAAAAAAAAGGCCAAAGATCAAAAATAAAAAACCAAAAGTCTCAAAAATGCAAGAAATCGATACCCGTCGGGAAATTTTTGGGGCAACACAACCGATTGTTTTGTTTTTATTTGAACCCTTTTTTTTCCTTTTTTTTAATTTTTTTTAACTTTTTTTGATTAAGGAAAAAATTGTGGGAGCCGAAAAAAAAAGGCCAAAGATCAAAAATAAAAAACCAAAAGTCTCAAAAATGCAAGAAATCGATACCCGTCAGGAAATTTTTGGGGCAACACAACCGATTGTTTTGTTTTTATTTGAACCCTTTTTTTCCTTTTTTTTTAATTTTTTTAACTTTTTTTGATTAAGGAAAAAATTGTGGGAGCCGAAAAAAAAAGGCCAAAGATCAAAAATAAAAAACCAAAAGTCTCAAAAATGCAAGAAATCGATACCCGTCAGGAAATTTTTGGGGCAACACAACCGATTGTTTTGTTTTTATTTTAACCCTTTTTTTCCTTTTTTTTAAATTTTTTTAACTTTTTTTGATTAAGGAAAAAATTGTGGGAGCCGAAAAAAAAAGGATAAAGATCAAAAATAAAAAACCAAAAGTCTCAAAAATGCAAGAAATCGATACCCGTCGGGAAATTTTTGGGGCAACACAACCGATTGTTTTGTTTTTATTTTAACCCTTTTTTTCCTTTTTTTTTAATATTTTTAACTTTTTTTGATTAAGGAAAAAATTTTGGGATCCGAAAAAAAAAGGCCAAAGATCAAAAATAAAAAACCAAAAGTCTCAAAAATGCAAGAAATCGATACCCGTCAGGAAATTTTTGGGGCAACACAACCGATTGTTTTGTTTTTATTTTAACCCTTTTTTTCCTTTTTTTTAAATTTTTTTAACTTTTTTTGATTAAGGAAAAAATTGTGGGAGCCGAAAAAAAAAGGCCAAAGATCAAAAATAAAAAACCAAAAGTCTCAAAAATGCAAGAAATCGATACCCGTCAGGAAATTTTTGGGGCAACACAACCGATTGTTTTGTTTTTATTTTAACCCTTTTTTTCCTTTTTTTTAAATTTTTTTAACTTTTTTTGATTAAGGAAAAAATTGTGGGAGCCGAAAAAAAAAGGCCAAAGATCAAAAATAAAAAACCAAAAGTCTCAAAAATGCAAGAAATCGATACCCGTCGGGAAATTTTTGGGGCAACACAACCGATTGTTTTGTTTTTATTTGAACCCTTTTTTTCCTTTTTTTTTAATATTTTTAACTTTTTTTGATTAAGGAAAAAATTTTGGGATCCGAAAAAAAAAGGCCAAAGATCAAAAATAAAAAACCAAAAGTCTCAAAAATGCAAGAAATCGATACCCGTCAGGAAATTTTTGGGGCAACACAACCGATTGTTTTGTTTTTATTTGAACCCTTTTTTTTCCTTTTTTTTAAATTTTTTTAACTTTTTTTGATTAAGGAAAAAATTGTGGGAGCCGAAAAAAAAAGGCCAAAGATCAAAAATAAAAAACCAAAAGTCTCAAAAATGCAAGAAATCGATACCCGTCGGGAAATTTTTGGGGCAACACAACCGATTGTTTTGTTTTTATTTGAACCCTTTTTTTTCCTTTTTTTTTAACTTTTTTTGATTAAGTTTTTTTAGCCTTTTTGCGTTTTTTGTTGTTGCTTTTTTACACCTTTTTTGCCCTTTTTTTGTCTTTTTTACAATTTTTGCTTTTTTGCCTCTTTTTATTTTGGATTTATTTTAGCTTTATTTTGTCTTTTTTTATCTTTTTTCCTTCTTTTTACCTTTTTACTCATTTTGGCCCTGTTTTAATTTTTTTTTTATTTTTTTTACCTTTTTGTCTTTTTTGTTGCTTTTTTTACCTTTTTTTGTTGCTTCTTCATTCCCTTTATGACTTTTTTTATTTTTTTGGTATTTTTGGTTTTATTTTCATATTATTTTGTTTTTTTTAACTATTTTGGCATTTTCTGGCTTTTTACCAATATTTTGACTTTTTTGGGCATTTTTAATTTTGTTTTTGCCCTTTTTCCCTTTTTTGGACCTTTTTGCCCTTTTTAAAACTTTTTTTGATAAAATTTTTAAACTCTGCCTTTTTCTAGCTTTTTTATCTTTCTTGTTGCATTTTTACCCCTTTTTTGGTCTTTTTTTGCCTTTATTTTCATACTGTTTTGCTTCTTTTTTTACTTTTTTGGCGTATTTTCGTTTTTTGCCATTATTTGCCATATTTTTTGGACTTTTTTAAAACTTTTTTTTTGTTCTTTTTTTGCCTTGATTTTTCCCCTTTTTTGCCATTTTAGCCTTTATTTTTCATCTATTTTGCCTTTTTTTATTTTTTTTACTTTTTTGGCGTATTTTGCTTTTAGTTTTTGAGCTTTTTTGACCTTTTTTGTCTCGATTTGCTTTTATTTTGCCTTTTTTTTTGTTGCTCTTTTTATCCCTTTTTGAAATTTTTTTTGCTTTTTTGAAACTTGTCTGGGTTTTTTTACTTTTTTGGCGCATTTTTGTGTATTTTTGCAATGTTTAGCAATTTATTTCATTTTTACAGCATTTTACTTTTCCATTCAGAAATTTTGTATTTTGTAATTAAAATAATCCTATTCTCCATAGCCGAGCCGGGAAAGTTCTGGGATGACACAGCCGATTTTTTTTATATTTGTTTAAAAAAATAATTCATAATAAACGCTATTTACAATGAAATTAAATACTCTTGCCTTTGTTACGTTTGTTATAAAATTTCTGCTTCGGATAAAATAAAAAAGAAAAAAAAAAACATTTCAAAAAGCCAACGGCGTGGTATCAATAACGCCCCAGTTTGATTCGTTGTCGGTTGCGTAATTAATTGACAGATATGGCTGCTGCCGATTGTATTAAGGCTTCGCGAATTTTCGAACAGTATATGTAACTCTTTTATTGAGTTACAGCAAATGGAGTTTGGTTCAGTAACAATATATACAATGGCCGAAAAATAATTATGTTTTCTTGAAATATTTCAAAAATGTATATTAGTAAAAAAAATTCTTACTACCAAAAATAATTTAAATTATAGAAGTTAACCTGTTTACAAGAAAGTCATTAAAATTCTATTCTTCCTGACGCTATTTTTTCACAATCGAAAGAAATCGAAAAAAAATCGACAAAAATTGACAAAAACCGAAAAAACCAGAAAAAAGATAAAAAGTTGGAAAAAACGTAAAATAATTCAAAAAAACCGGAAAACAATTGAAAAATGAGAAAAAAATCGAAAAAACAAAAAAAGTGATATCAAATTGGCAGTGAAAATAATTGAAAAAAATCCGAAAAAGATTGCAAAAAAAACGCAAAAAATTATAAAAAATTGATATAAATAAAATAACAACTAAAAATCCGGAAACAATTATATTTGATATTTTTAAAAAGTGAAAAAATTCGAATGAATTGAAATAAATCTTGAAAAATTGTAAAAAAATCGCAAAAAATTGAAACAAAATTGTAAAAAAATTATAAAACATCGAAAAAAAAATGAAAAAAACACAAACACAAAAATGTCAGTGAAAATAATTGCAAAAAATTCGAAAAAAATCGCAAAAAAATTGTGTTAAAAAATTGCAATAAATAAAATAATTCGAATGAATTGAAATAAATTTTGAAAAATTGTAAAAAATCGTAAAAAATTGAAACACAATTATAAAAAAATTACAAAAAATGGCAAAAAAAAAACGAAAAAAACACAAAAAGTGACAAAAAATTGCCAGTAAAATAATTGCTAAAAATCCGGAAAAATTTCAAAAAAAACGCAAAAAATAACAATAAATAAAAGAACAACCAAAAAGTGAAAAAATTCGAATGAATTGAAATAAATTTTGAAAAATTGTAAAAAATCGTAAAAAATTGAAACAAAATTATAAAAAAATTACAAAAAATGGCAAAAAAAAAACGAAAAAAACACAAAAAATGACAAAAAATTGCCAGTAAAATAATTGCTAAAAATCCGGAAAAATTTCAAAAAAATCGCAAAAAATAACAATAAATAAAAGAACAACCAAAAAACCCGAAACAATTCGAATGAATTCAAAAAGAAAAATAAATAAAATAAATTAGAAAAAAAATAGAAAACGATAGGAAAACAAAAGAAAGAAATAGAAAAAAAAAGGAAAAAAATCAAATAAAAATCTGAACAAAACCAGACAAAAATAAAAATAGTGAAATGCAAAAAAAAAATTCGAGATAAAGATGGAAATATCCATTTTGATGTGCCCTAAGAACATCGAAACCATTTCCAGAGTAAAGTCTGTCTGTGTGTCTGTCTGACTGTCTGCCTGCCTGTGTGTCTGTGTGTCTGTGTGTCTGTGTGTCTGTGTGTCTGTGTGTCTGTGTGTCTGTGTGTCTGTGTGTCTGTGTGTCTATATGTCTGTGTGTCTGTGTGTCTATGTGTATGTGTGTCTGTGTGTCTATGTGTATGTGTGTCTGTGTGTCTGTGTGTCTGTGTGTCTGTGTGTCTGTGTGTCTGTGTGTCTGTGTGTCTGTGTGTCTGTGTGTCTGTGTGTCTGTGTGTGTGTCTGTGTGTATATGTGTCTGTGTGTCTATGTGTCTGTATGTCTGTATGTACTGTGTGTTTGTATGTTTGTGTGTCTATGTGTCTGTGTGTATGTGTATCTGTGTGTCTGTGTGTCTGTATGTCTGTATGTCTGTGTGTCTGTGTGTTTTTTTTTGGCTCTGTATCTGTGTGTCTGTATGTCTGTGTGTCTGTGTGTCTGTGTGTCTGTGTGTCTGTGTGTCTGTGTGTCTGTGTGTCTGTGTGTCTGTGTGTCTGTGTGTCTGTGTGTCTGTGTGTCTGTGTGTCTGTGTGTCTGTGTGTCTGTGTGTCTGTGTGTCTGTGTGTCTGTGTGTCTGTGTGTCTGTGTGTCTGTGTGTCTGTGTGTCTGTGTGTCTGTGTGTCTGTGTGTCTGTGTGTCTGTATGTCTGTGTGTCTGTGTGTCTGTATGTCTGTGTGTCTGTATGTCTGTGTGTCTGTATGTCTGTGTATCTCTGTGTCTGTGTGTCTGTGTGTCTGTGTGTCTGTGTGTCTGTGTGTCTGTGTGTCTGTATGTACTGTGTGTTTATATGTTTGTGTGTCTATGTGTCTGTGTGTATGTGTATCTGTGTGTCTGTGTGTCTGTATGTCTGTGTGTCTGTGTGTTTTTTTTTGGCTCTGTATCTGTGTGTCTGTGTGTCTGTGTGTCTGTGTGTCTGTGTGTCTGTGTGTCTGTGTGTCTGTGTGTCTGTGTGTCTGTGTGTCTGTGTGTCTGTGTGTCTGTGTGTCTGTGTGTCTGTGTGTCTGTGTGTCTGTGTGTCTGTGTGTCTGTGTGTCTGTGTGTCTGTGTGTCTGTGTGTCTGTGTGTCTGTGTGTCTGTGTGTCTGTGTGTCTGTGTGTCTGTGTGTCTGTGTGTCTGTGTGTCTGTGTGTCTGTGTGTCTGTGTGTCTGTGTGTCTGTGTGTCTGTGTGTCTGTGTGTCTGTGTGTCTGTGTGTCTGTGTGTCTGTGTGTCTGTGTGTTTTTGCTCTTTTTAAAATTTTAAGGGCAAACGATTACCCTAATTTTTATTAAAATCGAAGGGAAAAAAAGTTTGACCAAAATATTTGGAACAAAGATAAACACAATAAAAACAAAAAATAATTAAAAACTAAATTTCACAGAAACATAGGAACTGTGAAATATTTCACAAATACACACAAAGTACAGAATCCAGAATCCATTTGTTTAATTGGTTTCTTACATGGGCGCACCCATGTGTGTTTTGAAATTATTAAATAATTAAGAAACGAAATTATTTTATTTTTTTTAAACTTTAAAGTTCAAATTAAAAAAAAAAAGTAGCAAAAGGAAAAATTAATTTCATAGAAAAACGTTTTAATAAAGTCAGCTATCGTTTAATTTTAAATTTAAACTTAAAACACAATTATAAAAACTTCTTCCTAACTTAAATTGATATCTCAATTAGCTAGTTGATGAATTAAGAAAAGTGTTTGCGAAGTAGGTAATAAAGCAGTTTGTAGTTTGCTTCGACTGAGAACTTTTATAATTAGATTAAATATCCATTAGCATTTTCCTTAGATTCAAAACATTCGTTTTTAACGTGGAAAAAAAATTTTTTTTGAGCCACTGTATTCACGCTCTATTTACTTATTTTAAGCCATATAGCAATTTCCAAGGTCATTTAAGATCATATTTTTTTTGAATTCTCCATTATTGAATTATATAGAATAGATATTGCCTTTTAAACAAGTATGATTAAGAATCGATTTAAGTTTGAAAAAATTTATAGGCGGTCGACGTGTTAACATCAACCATCATTAGATCGAAGGACCAACTAGAATACATCGTCTCTGGATTTAGTACCTTAATTATTTACAATAATCTTGTGAAATCTCAGAAATATTATATGCCAACAGAAATACATATTTCCTGTGATGAGGATGAGAATTTAAATGAATCTCATTGGTTTAAAATATGGCCTGTTTGGTTAGATAATTATTATGAGTAACAATAAGGGTGCGTTTTTCTGATCCTTTAAGCTCAAACTTGGACAACAATATTACGTGGCTAGCAATTTGAATTTGTATTGTACTTAATGTTTTTTTTCTGAGTCACTTAACAGATAATTAATATGAGTAACAACAAGATTTTATTTACTTTGTTTTGAACTTAATCATTTTTTTCTGAGATCCTAGACTTGAACTTTAATGTAGATAGCAACCTGAATTATTTCTGTTCAAAATAATTTTGTTCTGAGCCTGTATGCTAGAGTTTTGACTGATAATTAACATTAGTAACAACTTGAGTTTGTTTACTTCGTTTTATACTTAATAATTTTTTTTTCTGAGACCCTAGAGTTGAACTTTACCGTGGATAGCAACTCTAATTAGTTCTATCCTAAATTATTTTTTTCTGAGCTTCTAGGTTAGAGTTTGGACAGATAATTAACATAAGTAATAACTAGAGTTTGTTTATTTTGTTTTGTACTTAATAATTTTTTTTCTGACAGCCTAGACTTGAACTTTAACGTGGGTAGCAACTTGAATTAATTCTCTCCCAAATAATTTTTTTCTGAGTCACTAGGCTCGAGTTTAGACAGTTAATTAACATGAGTAACAACTAGAGTTTGTTTACGTCGTTTTGTACTTAATAATTTTTTTTCTGAGACCCCAAGATTGAACTTTAACGTGGGTAGCAACTTGAAATAATTCTGTTCCAAATAATTTTTTTCTGAGCCTCTAGGCTCGAGTTTGGACAGATAATTAACATGAGTAACAATATGAGTTTGTTTACTTCATTTCGTACTTAATAATTTTTTTTCTGAGACCCTAGGATTAAACTACTACGTTGGTAGTAAATTGAGTTAATTCTGTACCATATAATTTTTTTCTGAGCCTCTAGCTAGAGTTTGGACAAATAATTGACCTAAGTTACAACTAATATTTTTTTTTTGTTTTGTAGTTAATAATTTTTTTCCTGAGACCCTAGACTTGAACTTTAACGTGGGTAACAACTTGAATTAATTCTGTCCTAAATATTTTTTTTCTGAGTCACTAGGCTCGAGTTTAGACAGTTAATTTATATGATTAACAACTAGATTTTATTTACGTCGTTTTGTACTTAATAATTTTTTTCTGAGACCCTAAGATTAAACTTTTAACGTGCGTAGCAACTTGAAATAATTCTGTCCCAAATAATTTTTTTCTGTGCTTCTAAGCTAGAGTTTGGACAGATAATTAACATGAGTAACAACTAGAATTTTTATTTTTTTGTTTTGTACTTAATAATTTTTTTCCTGAGAACATAGTCTCGACCTTGGACAAATACGTAACGTGGGTATCAATTTGAATTTGTATTGTACTTGATAATTTTTTTCTGAGTCATTAGGCTCGATTTTAGTCAGATAATTAACATGATTAACAACTTGAGATTGTTTACTTAGTTTTGTACTTAAAAATTTTTTTCTGAGACCCTAGACTTGAACTTTAACGTGGGTAGCAACTTGAATTAATTCTCTCCCAAATAATTTTTTTCTGAGTCACTGGACTCGAGTTTAGACAGTTAATTAACATGAGTATCAATATGAGTTTGTTTACTTCATTTCGTACTTAATAATTTTTTTCTGAGACCCTAAGATTGATCTTTTAACGTGCATAACAACTTTAAATAATTCTGTCCCAAATAATTTTTTTCTGAGCCTCTAGGCTAGAGTTTGGACAGATAATTAACATGAGTATCAATATGAGTTTGTTTACTTCATTTCGTACTTAATAATTTTTTTTCTGAGACCCTAAGATTGATCTTTTAACGTGCGTAGCAACTTGAAATAATTCTGTACCAAATAATTTTTTTCTGAGCCTCTAGCTAGAGTTTGGACAAATAATTGACCTAAGTAACAACTAATATTTGTTTTTTTTTTGTTTTGTAGTTAATAATTTTTTTCCTGAGACCCTAGACTTGAACTTTAACGTGTGTAGCAACTTGAATTAATTCTCTCCCAAATAATTTTTTTCTGAGTCACTAGGCTCGAGTTTAGACAGTTAATTAACATGAGTAACAACCAAAATTTATTTTTTTTCTGTTTTGTACTTAATAGTTTTTTTCCTGAGTCCCTAGGCTCGACCTTGGACAAATATGTAACGTAGGTACCAATTTGAATTTGTATTATACTTGATGATTTTTTTCTGAGTCACTATATAGGCTCGAGTTTAGTCAGATAATTAACAGGAGTTCGTTTTGTACTTCATATTTTTTTTTCTGAGCCTCTAGGCTACAGTTTGAACAGCTAATTAACATGAGTAAAAAATAGAATTTGTTTTTTTTTTCGTTTTGTACTTAATAATTTTTCCTGGGCCCCTAAACTGGAGCTTGGATACATATTTAACATGGGTAGCAATTTGAATTTGTATTGTACTTAATGTTTTTTTTCTGAGTCACTGGGTTCAAGTTTGGACAAATAATTAACATGAGTAACAACTAGAGTTTGTTTACTTCGTTTTGAACTTAATAATTTTTTTTCTGAGAACATAGTCTCGACCTTGGACAAATATGCAACGTGGTTAGCAATTTCAATTTGTATTGTACTTAATGTTTTTTTTTCTGAGTCACTAGGATCAAGTTTAGACAGTTAATTAACATGAGTAACAGCTAGAGTTTGTTTACTTCGTTTGGTACTTAATATTTTTTTTCTGAGGCCCTAGACTTGAACTTTAACGTGGGTAGCAACTCTAATTAGTTCTGTCCCAAACATTTTTTTCTGAGCCTCTAGGCTACAGTTTGAACAGCTAATTAACATGAGTAAAAAATAGAATTTGTTTTTTTTTCGTTTTGTACTTAATAATTTTTCCTGGGCCCCTAAACTGGAGCTTGGATACATATTTAACGTGGGTAGCAATTTGAATTTGTATTGTACTTAATGTTTTTTTTCTGAGTCACTGGGTTCAAGTTTGGACAAATAATTAACATGAGTAACAACTAGAGTTTGTTTACTTCGTTTTGAACTTAATAATTTTTTTTCTGAGAACATTGTCTCGACCTTGGAAAATATGTAACGTGGTTAGCAATTTCAATTTGTATTGTACTTAATGTTTTTTTTTCTGAGTCACTAGGATCAAGTTTAGACAGTTAATTAACATGAGTAACGACTAGAGTTTGGTTACTTCGTTTTGTACTTAATAATTTTTTTTCTGAGACCCTAAGATAGAACTTTTCACGTGCGTAGTAACTTGAAATAATTCTGTTCCAAATAATTTTTTTCTGAGCCTCTAGGCTAGAGTTTGGAGAGATAATTAACATGAGTAACAACTAGAATTTTTATTTTTTTTGTTTTGTACTTAATAATTTTTTTCCTGAGAACATAGTCTCGACCTTGGAAAATATGTAACGTGGTTAGCAATTTCAATTTGTATTGTACTTAATGTTTTTTTTTATGAGTCACAAGGATCAAGTTTAGACAGTTAATTAACATGAGTAATAGCTAGAGTTTGTTTACTTCGTTTGGTACTTAATATTTTTTTTCTGAGGCCCTAGACTTGAACTTTAACGTGGGTAGCAACTCTAATTAGTTCTGTCCCAAACATTTTTTTCTGAGCCTCTAGGCTGCAGTTTGAACAGCTAATTAACATGAGTAAAAAATAGAATTTGTTTTTTTTTCGTTTTGTACTTAATAATTTTTCCTAAGCCCCTAAACTGGAGCTTGGATACATATTTAACATGGGTAGCAATTTGAATTTGTATTGTACTTAATGTTTTTTTTCTGAGTCACTGGGTTCAAGTTTGGACAAATAATTAACATGAGTAACAACTGGAGTTTGTTTACTTCGTTTTGTACTTAATATTCTTTTTTCTGAGACTCTAGGCATTTTGTATTTAATAATTTTTTCCTGAGCCCCTATGCTCGACCTTGTCCAAATAGCAATTTCAATTTATATTGTAATTAATGACTTTTTTCTGAGACCCTAGGATTAAACTTTAACGTTGGTAGTAACTTCAATTAATTCTGTCCCAAATAATTTTTTTCTGACCCTCTAGGCTGGAGTTTAGACAGATAATTAAGATGGGTATCAACTAGAATTTTTTTTTTTTGGTTTCTAATTAATATTTTTTTTCTGAGCCCCTAGGTTCACCTTTGGACAAGTAATTAACTTGGGAAGCAATTTGAATTTGTATTGTACTTAATGTTTTTTTCCTGAGACCCTAAGCTTGAACTTTAACGTTGGTAACAACTTGAATTAGTTCTGTTCCAAATAATTTTTTTCTGAGCCTCTAGGCTAGAGTTTAGACAGTTAATTAACATGAGTAACAACCAAAATTTATTTTTTTTCTGTTTTGTACTTAATAGTTTTTTTCCTGAGTCCCTAGCTCGACCTTGGACAAATATGTAACGTGGGTACCAATTTGAATTTGTATTATACTTGATGATTTTTTTCTGAGTCACTAGGCTCGAGTTTAGTCAGATAATTAACAGGAGTTCGTTTTGTACTTCATAATTTTTTTCTGAGCCTCTAGGCTACAGTTTGGATCGATATTTAACGTGGGTAACAACAAGAGCCTATTTTATACTTAATATTTTTTTTCTGAGCTACTAGACTCAAGTTTGGATAGATAATTAACCTGGGTTGCAACTGGAGTTTATTTTTTCATTTTGTACTTAATAATTTTTTTTCTGAGGTACCAGCCTTGATTTTGGACATATAATTAACGTAGGTAGCAACGAGAGTTTGTTTCGTATTTAGTACATTTTTTAATAACAAAAAAACATAATATTTTTCTTTTTTTTCACCTCTCCCTTTTTTATACTTATATTTAAGTGCAAATCAATTAATCACTATTTGTTATGTATACATGTACTCTTCAGGCCCCCCTTTTTTGTCAAAATTTAACTTACGATAAATTATATGTCAATTTTCAACAGTCTAGTGGCATATACCATTTAATACAATATGACACGTTTCAGTTTACTTAGCCTCGCCGCTATGCTAGCACATTACTTAATATTAATAGTATTGTATTCTGTCTTTTGGCCGCCCGTTGAGCCACCAATATCGGCTACCAGTTCTATAATAATTAAAATATATAAATTAAATCGCGCACGGCACTGGAGTATAATTAACTTAAAATTATGAGAGAAGCTTCGAATAAAAGGCCAGTCGTACCAATTGAAATTCCGCTCGACAGATGGAGACACGAGACACTCTCGTCTGTGCTTCTTAGACGCCAAAGTTCATATCGAGTAGGGCAATTCAAACCGTAGTCGGGAGCTGCAGTGGCAGTCCGAAGTCAGACTTGCTGTGGCCGTCCCAATTGGAGCAGCACTGCAGTTCCTCGACCTTTAGAGACAGGTCAAGCTGAAGGGAGGGAGCCAATTCTTATTGTACACACCTTTCTTTCATCCAGATTTTTGGTAAAAGTAAAAAGTTTTGTTAATTGAATTTTATTGGTTTTGAGTCTAATATCCTAGCAGCTAATACCCAGGTAACTCAACCCAGTAGAGCAAGTAAAGACCGCTCTTCTGGCCTCTAAGTGTCTTTTCGATACCATACGACCCCTGGAGTATTTCTTTCTCCACTGACGCTGCCCGTGCAGTGGCATTCACACTATAAACGGAAGGTGGCGTAACGAGGTAATCCGAAACCTGGACTAAGGCGCTAAAGTGACCCGTAACGACCGAAGTGTTCCTTCCTTGTTTTATTTGATCCTTGATACCTTTGTCTGAATCCAGAATTTTGTTAGAAATTTAACCTTGTTTCTCACTCAAATTTAATTTTTAACTAGAATTATGCATCCCTTCCTTTTTAGTACCATGTATATTTAAAAAAAAAAAAAATTATGAAATAAACCTAGTAATAATGTAACCATTGCATCAATTCAATTTAACAAAATTAAATTTACTTAACTTTGGTAAGTCTCCAATATATTGTTATCTACAGGGTCTTTATAAAGTGTGGTGTTACGTTTTTTTTTTCTGCCACCCTGTATTATTATTATTTCTCTGCTCAGTATATTTTAATTTCATATTCGCTATATATTCCTTCTTAATTTCCTCGCGTCGTATCGCTTCTCAACTTATCTTCATTTCCCTCTCTTCTTTATATGGCTATAAAATATTTTTCCCATGTTAACTATTTTTCTTTTTACGTCACCAGTCAGAATAATCAATTTATAATAGTTTATATCGTTTATTGAAAATATATTTTCTTCCCCTCGACTTATAGGATAAGTTTTATTATAATATATTATGTCTCCTGTTATCATTATTAATTATTTCGACGTTTTAACTTTTATTTACTGTTATTTTTTTATGCTAATATATGTTTTTTATATTTACTTAAAAGTTCATATCTTGTCTTTTATAACAATATAAATTATTTAATGTTTGTGATGCTTTTTCGGTCTCAATTACAAAAAGGTAATCTATTTTTAATTTTTTTTCTTAAAATTTATTTTACATTGATTATTTTATATTTCATATTTTGTCTTAAAAATTCATATATTTTATTAATATTATCATTGTTTTAAATTTTTTTTTAAACAGAGACAACAAAATCTGGTAATTTATAAGATTTTTATCTTATATTTACTTTATGTGAACTTTAAGGGTTTTTCGAACGAGGAGTTTTTTTCCTTTTTGGAACAAGTTGTTTTTTTGAATGAGTTTTTTTTTGGACAAAGTTTTTTTTTTAAGTCATTTCCGGGATCTAGTTTTTTTTCTGGACTAAGCTTTTCTGGATCAAAACCATCTTTTCACCACCGGATCCAGGAAGTTATTTTTAGAAAAAACTTGATGAGAAGAACAAAACCAAACTAAGTTACATTTTCCGGCAAAAAAAAAATCAAATGAAAAGTCTCTGAAAATATCGTATTATTAGCAAAATGTTTTCTTTTCAATAAAACAAGTATAACGTTTCCTTTGAGTTAAATTTACTTAAACCCACAAAAAGAAAGACAGATTTTAAAACACATCAAAAAATCATTGTTTTTACCTCTCGCCCTTCAGATAAGAGAGGTATAGGAATCATGCTAAAAATTGGGTAGTGAGTTTTCAATTGATAAACACGTTTTGGGGTCCCTAGAATACGATTTTAATATTTTCGCGATGATGTCTGTGTGTGTGTGTGTTAGTGTGTGTGTGTGTTAGTGTGTTAGTGTGTGTGTGTGTGTGTGTGTGTGTGTGTGTGTGTGTGTGTGTTAGTGTGTTAGTGTGTGTGTGTGTGTGTGTGTGTGTGTGTGTGTTAGTGTGTTAGTGTGTGTGTGTGTTTGGATGGATGTTGTAGTAACGATAACTCAAACACTACTGAATAAAAAAATTTGAAATTTTGCATACAGGATTCTGATACCCTAGATTAGATCTGATTAGATTTTGGTGCCAATCGCACAACCGGAAGTGGCAGTTGCTATGGGTGATGACGCCATTATTATACAAAACAGCAATAAAGTTTTACACATATATTTTTTATACCCTATAGTTTATTTTCATCTCATTAAAATTTTCGAAACTTTTGCCATTGTTGCCAGATTTACAAAAATATAATTTTTTTTCATACTTTTTTGTGTCAACCTGTAAATTTTTGATTCAAAAATGGCGAGAGGTCATGTGCTGGCCACATCAGATTTTTTTAATTTAATATTTTACTTTTGGATATATTTCAAATTCTATTCGTGGAACGAGCCCATAATAAAAAGAATTGAGCTTAAATCACATTTATTACTAAATCACTTTTATCAACAAATATAAAATAACGTTTCACTGGAAACGGTTTTGCGTATTTCAAGAGTCTAAAAACTGCACTGAAATTCAAAAATAGTCCAAATTCGGGATTTAGTAATGTTTTTTTCCCATTTTTATGTGCTTAAAATTTAAAAACATTTATTTGTTTTTACCTTGTATATAACTCATTGCGACTATTTGTATTATAGGTCTGATGATGGAATTAGTATGCCGAAACTAGTTGCTAACGTCCAATTATTTTATTAAAGATTATTGTGGTACTTTGAATATTATTTCTTCATCGGTGGATTACATTCGAGATTATGGATAACCTTTTGGATTTATATAATAATACAATATGCTTAAACATTAAAGTACTTTAGTTTCCTTATATTCAAAATAAAATTCAGACTTTGATCTACGCGGTTTTGTATGTATCAAAGCCTAATTTATCACCAGATTTTACGGTAAACTAGAAAGTGCTTTTTTACAGGTATTTCAACATCATATTTCAAAGGCGTGATAGCAGCAATTTGGTCACTAAGTCAAAGCCATTAAAGCTTGCCGCAAGTTACATTAATGCCATCTTTGATACTGGTGTTCTAAATTGGGAATATTGCTTCATCAAGACGCCATTTACGTCTACTGGTTAGAAGAGCTGATTTAGATGGACATAAATTTAGAACCAATTTTAATAATCCACTTTAATGAAATTGAGTTATTTAAATATTCTTTTTAAGTATTAACCGTTTGTTCAACGTTTTTGATCCAATTTTCTAGTAGCCTGATGATGGTCGTGTAGACCGAAACATGTCGCCTTTCAGACTGTATGACATTTATTAAATAATTTTGTAGTATGACTACGAGTTGTTTGTGGACTATTTATTTATGAAAAACATCCAAGTCCAGATGTCATTATTAATAATAAAGAAATTATTAAAATTAAATGTTCCAAAGTAACAGCAAAAATGGGAATTCAACGAAAAAAACTTAACCATTATACATTTCCAAATTAAATTTAACAAAAAAATGATATTTATTATTATTATAACAGGTTATTCAGATTGCAATGTAGTTTACATAGGTCAATCAGGTAGGAGACTCGAAACTAGAATCAAAGAACATGTTAGATATAATAATAAATTTAAAAATATGGACGTCACTAATACTCCATCTTCCTTCGCTAATTACATCCTTACATACAATCACTCTTTCGTGTGTGTGTGAATTTAGTCCCCCATTTTAATACTTTGAAAGTTGTTCAAAATTGTTCTAGGTTTGTACCAAATTGTTCCAGAAAATTATTGCTTAAACTTAAATACAAAGGCCGGAAAACTCAGAAAAAAATATTTTTAGAGCTAGCCCCACAATATTTTTATTTCGTTTTTTTCTGTTACACAGATTGTTCTAGTTTTTCTGAACACTGTTCCAAATTTTCATGGCTTAAAAAATTATTTCAAGTTCAAAATCAATTAAAACCATTTATAGCTAGTCCCCCATTATTTTTTATTAGATTTTACTTTCCCCACCCACCTCCTAGAAGGGAAAGTATCCATTTTCGGATCCCCTGAGACGATTTCCAGATCGAAGTCTGTCTGTCTGTCTGTCTGTCTGTGTATATTCTTCCACGATAGAGGCCACACGTTTGATCCGATTGAGCTGAAATTTGGTATAGGCGTTTGGGTTACCCCTCAGAAGAACCCATTAGTTTTTGTACGACATCTGTCAAACGGAAGTATCACTATCAAAAAATGACAGATCAAATATATCACGGAATTGGACATGCAATATATCATTTGAAAGCACTTAAAAAACTGTATTCAGAAGAGTTAAAATTATTTCTCCAACTGTCACCTGTCAAAAATAAAGAAATGTCAAAATTTGAAACTAACATTAAATATCTGAAAAAGAATTCGTGGATTTTTTTCAATTTTTTTACAATCTTTTCCAATTTTGTCAATTTTTTTTTTCAATTTGTTTTTGAGATTATTTAAGTTTTTTTCAAGTTTTTTGATATTTTTGAGTTTTTTTTGAGATTTTTGAGATTTTTAGAGGTTTTTTGAGATTTTTTGAGATTGTTTGAGATTCTTTGAGACTTTTTAGATTTTTCAAAAAATTATAGATTTTTTTGAGAATGTATTTTATAGAAGTATTTTAGGATTTTTTGAGATTTTTTGGTTTTTTCAGATTTTTTAATATTTTTTAAGGTTTTTTGAAATTTTTTTGAAATTCATTCGAGTTTTTTAAGACTCTTTGAATCTTTTGAGATTTTTTAGAGATTTTATGAGATTTTTAAAAAGTTTTTGAGATTTGTTGAATTTGTGTTTTTTGAAATTTTTTTATATTTTTTGAGGTTTTTTAAGATTTTTCAAATTTTTTTGTTGAAATTTTTTAAGGGTTTTTGAGCTTTTGAGATTTTTTGACTTCTTTGAATTCTTAGAGATTTTTTGACCAAATTTTTGAGTTTCTGAGGGATTTACTATTTTAAATTTTTTGAAATTTGACGTTTTAAGTTTTTTGAGATTCTTTGTGAATTTTTAGATTTTTAAAGAATTTTTGGAGATTTTTGAGATGTTTTTGAACCGTCTAAAAATTTTTTGAGATTTTTTTTGAAAATATTTTGAAGGTTTTTTGATTTTTGAAATTTTTTGTGGTTTTGAGGTATTTTACCTATTTTGAGATTTTTTTATTTTTGAGGTTTTTGAATTTTTTTGCGTTTTGAGATTTTTTGACATTTGAGATTTTGTGAGTTTTTTCTTTCCCGACCCACCTCCTAGAAGGGAAAGTATTGTGAACGAACTAAAAAAAATTTTAGAGATAAAAATGGAAATATCCATTTTGGGGTCCCCTCAAATGTTTAAGACCATTTTCAGATGAAAGTCTGTCTGTCTGTGTGTATTCTTCCACGATAGAGGCCACACGTTTAATCCGATTGAGCTGAAATTTGGTATACGGACCCATTAGTTTTTGTACGACATCTGTCAAACGAAGGTGTCACTATCAGAAAATTACAGATGCAATATGTCACGAAATTTGACTTGCAATATGTCATTTAAAAGCCCTTGAAAAACTCTGTTCAGAACAGTCAAAATTATTTCTCCAACTGTCACCTGTCAAAAATAAAGGGGAAAGTTTTGGGGCGACACAGCCGATTGTTTTGTTTCTGTTTTGACCCTTTTTTCCTTTTTTTTTAGCTTTTGTGCCCCTTTTTTAAAACTTTTTTTGATTAACTTTTTTTAACCTTTTTTGTTGCGTTTTTACATCTTTTTTGCCCTTTTTTTTTGCTTTTTGTCTTTATGTCTTTTTTACCATTTTTGCTTTTTTTCCTCTTTCCATTTTGGCTTTAATTTAGCTTTATTTTGTCTTTTTTGGTTTTTTTTTTACATTTTTTCCTTTTTTTGCCTTTTTATTTTCGCCTTGTTTTAATTTTTTTTTTTTACTTTTTTGAAATTTTGTTTTTTTTTTGTTGCATGTTTTACCCTGTTTTTTATCCATTTTTTTCCTTTTTTTGAATTTTTTTGTCTTTTTGGTTTTATTTTTATATTATTTTGCTTTTTTTTAACTTTTTTGGCGGTTTTTGCCTTTTTACTTCTATTTTAACTTTTTTGGGCGTAGAAAATATTGGGAAAAAAAGAAAAATAAACTTCTAAAATACGGAAAAATCAAAAAAATTAATAAAAAAACAACAAAAAATACGGAAAAAAATTGCAAAAAAACGCTAATAATTGCAAAAAACGAAAAAAAACTTGAAAAAATCACAAAAAATTGAAAAAACGACAAAAATTTGAAAAAAAAACAAAAAACAACCAAAAAAATCGTAAAAACATTACAAAATTCGAAGGAATCGAAAAAAATCAGAAAAATAAGAAAACAATGCGAAAAATCAGAAAAGAAAGGAATAGAAAAAAAACAAAAAATTGAGAAAAAACGAGAAAAACTTTCAGAATGAAAAAATCTGAGAAAATAACACGAAATATTGGAAAAATCAGAGAACATTGACAAAAAAGTGAAAAATAATTGTAAAGTACGGAAAAACAGAAAAATGAAAAATTTTTAAAAAACCAACAAAAAAATAAGGAAAAATAGCAAAAGAACGCTAAAAATCACAAAAAATGAAAAATCAAGAAAAATTAAAAAAACGACAAAAATTTGGAAAAAAACAAAAAACAACCAAAAAAATCGTAAAAACATTACAAAATTCGAAGGAATTGAAAAAAATCAGAGGAAAAAGAAAAAAATTAGAAAAAATCTGAAAACAAAAGAAAAAATAGAAAAAAAACACAATAAGGAGAAAGAATCGGAAAAGTAAGAAAAAAAATTACAGAAACAGAAAAAAATTTGAAAAAATCTGAGAAATAAGAAAACAATGAGAAAAATCAGAAAAGAAAGGAATAGAAAAAAAAACAAAAAAATGAGAAAAAACGAGAAAAACTGGAAGAATCAAAAAATTCTGAGAAAATAAGAAGAAAAAAACACGAAATATTGGAAAAATCAGAGAATATTGACAAAAAAATGAAAAATAATTGTAAAGTACCGAAAAAACAGAAAAATCAAAATTTTTTAAAAAACCAACAAAAAAAATAAGGAAAAATAGCAAAAGAACGCTAAAAATCACAAAAAACGAAAAAATAAAAAAAAATTAAAAAAACGGCAAAAATTTGGAAAAAAACAAAAAACCAAAAAAATCGTACAAAACATTAAAAAATCCGACAGAATTGAAATAAATCGAAAAAAATCAGAGGAATAAGAAAAAAATCTGAAAACAAAAGAAAGAAATAGAAAAAAAACAATACGGGAAAAAAAGAGAAAAAACTAGAAAAAAACAAAAAACAGAAAAATGAGAAAAAAAACGAGAACAAATTAGAATAATCAAAAAATTGGAAATATCAGAAAATATTGGGAAAAAAAGAAAAATAAACTTCTAATATAGGGAAAAATCAAAAAATTTAAAGAAAAACAACAAAAAATACGGAAAAATTGCAAAAAACGCTAATAATTGCAAAAAACGAAAAAAAACTTAAAACAACCACAAAAAATTGAAAAAACGACAAGAATTTAAAAAAAAAACAAAAAACAACCAAAAAAATCGTAAAACATTACAAAATTCGAAGGAATTGAAAAAATCAGAGGAATAAGAAAAAAATTAGAAAAAATCTGAAAACAAAAGAAAAAATAGAAAAAAAACACAATAAGGAGAAAGAATCGGAATAAACAAGAAAAAAAAATTACAGAAATACAAAAAAATCTGAGAAATAAGTAAACAATGAGAAAAATCAGAAAAGAAAGGAATAGAAAAAAAACAAAAAAATGAGAAAAAACGAGAAAATAAGGAAAAACCAAAAAAAATCGCTATAACTTTTACAAATACCATGTTAAAATTATGAAATAATTTACACACATGGTACTTTTTTCGGATATTCTATTTACTTTTTTCATTTATTTTATACTTATTGATAAAACGAAATTCCAAAAAATTTTAAAAAAAAACTTTATTTTTGCTATAATAATTACAATTGTAAATTCTAAGAAACTAAAACACATTTTAAATTTAGTTTTATATTATTTTTAGAATGGTGCACCTAAATAAATGTTTGGAAATATTGCAACCTGGCAACACATTAGACGCATCATTGTGTGTATGCACAAACGAGAGATAATGAGTTGGCATGCAATTAGGAAATTGATACGTCCTCAGAACAAATTAATCATGCTGATTTATGTCGTGGCACCGTGTCGTGGCGAGACTCGTGTAATTGGAACAATCGGGCTTGTATCGAACGAGAAACTTTGTTGCAATGTTTTAGTTTACTTTTGGTCATTTGCTATTTAATTAATAATAAATTAGATTAGTTTTTCGTGTCTTTTAGAACACTTTAATCACGTTGCTTAAAATTTATCACTTTCTTTCGGTAACTAAACAATCAATTTAAGTTACTACTTAAATCAGGTTATGGTGAATTGTAGTTACCTTGGAAATTTATTAACCAAAATCATCAGTTAAGTCATCCTTAATAAATCATTTTTATTTTTAACATAATTATGAGTTTAAAAATAGGAAAATAAGGAAAAATAGAAAAAAATGGAAAAATATTGAAATAATACAGAAAAACAGGGAAAAATAGCAAAAAATTGGAAAAACAGGAACTAATAGTGCAAAATGAAAAATAGAGAAATTTGGCAGAGATTGAAAAATAGGGAAAAAATTGAGAAAAACAGGTAAAAATAGAAAGAAAAATGGATAAAATAGTGAAAAAGAGGGGAAAATAGGGAAAAAAAGAGAAAAAATTGAAAAAGGGAAAAAGATAAAGAAATAGGGCAAAATTGTAAAAAATAAAGAAATTTGCAAAAAATAGTGAAAATTAGGGGAAAAATAAAGAAAAATAGGATAAAATACTGCAAAACTGAGCAAACAGGGAAATTTTAAAAAAATAGTGAAAAGTGGGAAAAAATCGGGAAAGTAATAAAAAATATGGAAAAAATAGGAAAATTAGAGAATAAATATGGCAACATGGGAAAATAGTAAAAAAATAGGATAATAGAAAAAATAGGAAATAATAGCATAAATACAGAAAAATCGAGAAAAAAATAGGGAAATATATGGAATAATGAAAATAATGAAAATAGGAAAAATTGGGGGAAACAGGGAAATAGAGAAATTAGTTAAAAATAGGGAAAAATATAAAACAATAGGGAAAATTGCAAAAAATAAAGAAAATAGTAAAAAATGGGAAAAAATAGAAAAACAGATAAAAATACTTAATAATAGGAATAAATGAGAGAAAGGTCCGTATAGGGACATATAAAAAAAATAAGGAAAAACAAAGAAAATGAGATAAAGTAACAAATAGAAAAAAAACGTAAAATATTTTTAAAAAAATGTCAAAAAATCGCAAACGCACGAAAAAAGTTGTAAAATTTCGTTAATAATTTAAAAAATTAAGACAGAGAAAAAATGGCAAAAATCGTAAAAATCGTGAAAAATCGTAAAAAATTGCAAAAAAAACGTAAAAGAATCTTAAAAAACAGGCAAAAGACAGAACACTTCATAAGAAATTTAAAAAATTGAGAAAGATAGAAAAAAAAATGGAAAACAAAAAAATCATAAGAAAATCTTTAAAAAAAACATAAAAAATCGTAAAAAATGATAAAAAATTCTAAAAAATCGTAAAAAAATCGTAAAAAAATCGTAAAAAAATCGTAAAAAAATCGTTAAAAAATCGTAAAAAATTGGTAAATAATTCCAAATAATCGTAAAAAAGGGATAATAACAGGAAAGATAAAAAACGCGAGTAAATTAGAAAAAATCGAAAAAAATCATAAAAATCGTGAAAAATTGTAAAAAACAGGCAAAAAGTTGTAAAATTTCGTAAATAATTTAAAAAATTGAGAAAGAGAAAAAAAATGAAAAAATCGTAAAAAATCATGAAAAATCGTAAAAATTCATTCAAAAATGCAAAAAAAAAAAAACGAAAAAAATGCGTCAATATTAATAAATATTAATATTGGGGAAAATATTGGGAATAATGAAATAATAGAAAATAATAGGGATAGATGTTTTATTATTTTTACTGCATGGCTTAAAAAAAATGGTAAAAAATTGTAAAATATCGTAAAAAAATTTTAAAAAAATCGTAAAAAGTTAGTAAGAAGTTCGTAAATAATGCTAAATAATGGTGAAACATAAAAAATTGTGAAAAATCGTAAAAAATCCGTAATAAACCGTAAAAAACGAAAAAAAAACTGGAAAAATCTGGAAAAAATGAAAAAACGCGAGTAAATTAAAAAAAAATCGAAAGAAATAAAAAAAAACCGAAAAAAATTGTAAAATATCGAAAAATATTGGACAAAACAAAATAAAAGACGGAAAAAATGGGGAAAGATGGGATAAACTAAAAAAAAAATAGGAAAAAATTTAATTTCAATAAAATAATAAAATCAACTTTATCTTGAAATTTGAATCTCGACTGAGAGAAGAGAAACTTTTTGTCATAAAGAGGAATAAGAAAAAATGAGAAAATAAAAAACAGAAATAGAAAAAAAACAGAACGAGATAAAAATGAAGAAAGATTAGAAAAAATCGATAAAAAGAAACAAATAAATCAGAAAAATGAAAAAAAAACACGAAAAAATTAAAAAATCTCTCTCTGTTTTGTATTCGTCAAATTGTAAAATACGGAACAAACGATAAAAAAAATCAAAAAAATTGTCCGAAAAAAACGCAAAAATCACTAAAACGAGAAAACAAAGAACAACCAAAAAAACGGAAAAAATTGTAACCATAAAAATCGCATATAATCCAAAAAAACCTAAAAAATTGCAGAAAATAGCAAAAAATGTCAAAAAATTTCAAAAAACCGGAAAAAATTTAAAAAAAATTGTAAATCAAATTATCGGAAAATATTGCAACAAAAACGCAAAAATGGCAAAAAATCGAAAATAAAAACAAAATACAACCAAAAAACCCGAGCATATGACTGTTTAAATCATTACGGTAACTTATGTTAATTGAAGGATTCTTTTTTTATTTTTTTGCAGGTCACTTTTGTTATACTTCACAATACTTCTTTCAGTAGCTAATGAAAAATTTCATTCTAATTATATTTCTTTAAAAGAATAAAATGTCTTCATAGAGTTATATCGTGTTGCGTATTGTTCTTGTATTTATTGTTAAAGTGAATTTTTCGGGCCGAAGTACTAAAAACGTATAATATTTTTAATTTTACATTTACAGCATTTTAGATATTTTTAGAAGATCCTTTAAATTGGGTTTTAATGAAAGGTTTTATTTTCTGTTAATTAATAAATTTCATAATACCTAAACAGAAATTTATTTCCGTAACTTTAAATTTTCAAAAACTCGAAATATTGCTATTTTTAACTTGTTTTATCATCACATACCCATGGAAAAATCATACAAAATTTCCAACAATAACAATTTAATATTTCATTCTGACTGCGCCATTCGAAAGTTAAAAAAAAGTTGAAATATTGACACCGGAAAAGACACTGTGTACCCACGTTCAAATATTTTCTGTAATGGAATTTGTTTTGCAGGTTCTTGTTATGAATGGGTTGAAGTGATATTCAGGTATTGCACTTCTCTCAATGATATTGATTTTTCACTGATAAAATTATAAATAGAAAAATCCAATTTGATTAAAAAAACTTTTTTTCGATATTAAAAGTATTAGTGAAGCAATTTATGATAAAATCTCAAAGTTGTGTTGATTTTCTCACCATTTGTAAACTCAATCCATTTGCCACTTTCAAACACAAAAAAAATAAATCTGCTAAAACTTATTGATTCCTTTACATTCAAATATGTACAAAAATCAAATCATCGTTTATCATAATAAAATTCTTTAGACTGTTTATTTCATGCTTTTGAGGAATATTTTGAATAGATGATAAATGATAAAAGCATATTTTCTTCATGAGTTACTCATTTTTCGTGTTCTTTGTTGCAGTTGTTTTCATGTTGTTTAATGTAAATTAGTTCTAAATTTCTATAGCAGATATATTTTTGTACTTTTCTCTTTTTACATCAATAATATTTTTTTCTAAAGTATATATATTGTAATGAAATAATTTCTATGAATTATTAAAATTTAATGGTTAAAAACAAAATTGTTTCGTAAATTAATCAAGTAAGAAACAATTTTTTTTAGAAAAAAAAATCAGGAGAGAAAAAATAATAAACAGAGATATGTCAGAATCAGAAATCTTGAAAAAAAAATAATATCAGAATAATTTATCGAAAAAAGAAATTTATAAAAGGGAAATTATATACCAATAAAAAAAAACAACTGTTGAATTTAAAAAGAAAAAAAATTGGCTGTGTCACCCCAGAACTTTCCCGGCTTGGTTGTGGAGAATATGAATATTTTAATTACCAAATACAAAATGCCTGAATGGGAAAATTATATAAAAATGAAGTAAATTGCTGGAATATAAAAATAGGTAAACAGTGTAAAAATACTGAAACATTAATTAAAATGAGAAACGATAAAATTTACTAAAAATGTTATTAATAATAGGAACAAGGTATCGAATTATATAAAAAAAGGCAAAAAAATTGTTAAAAATGATAAAGAATTGTTAAGTTTCGGGGCAAAAATAAAACTATAAAAAAAAAAGTGAAAATAGGCAATAATCAAAAATAGCATAAAAATCTTAATACAATTTCCAAATATTTGCAAAAGAGGTAAAGCAAAAAATGCAAAAAAGGTAACAAAATAAAAATAAAGAAGGAAAATAGGCTTAATAAAAGAAAAAAATGTGCAGAAAAAAAGAAAAGCTTGTAAAAAAAATCTTCAAAAAGTACAAAAAAGACAAGATAAAGTGAAAAAAGCAAAAAACGCCAAAAAAGAAAAAGTAAAAAAAGACAAAATTGAGGCAAAAAAATGGCAAAAAAGTTAAAAAAAAATAAAAACTTAAAAAAAAGAGAAAATAGAGGCAAAAAATGACAAAAAGAATCAAAAAATGCCAAGAAGTAATTAAAAAAAATTTAAAAACTTTTAAAAATGTAAAAAAAGACAAAATAGAGGCAAAATAAAAGCAAAAAAAAGTTCAAAAAAGACTAGAAAAGTTAAAAACTTATTTTTAAAAGTTTTCAAAAAAGACAAAAAACAACAAAATAAAGAAGGAAAAAAGGCTTAAAAAGAAAAAAATGGGAAAAAAAAGAAAAAGTCGTAAAAAAAATCAAGAAAATGTACAAAAAAGACAAGATAAAGGGTAAAAAGCAGAAAACGACAAAAAAGAAAAAGTAAAAAAAGACAAAATTGAGGCAAAAAAATGGCAAAAAATGTAAAAAAAATTAAAAACATTAATAAAAGACAAAATAGGGGCAAAAAATGACAAAAAAAAATCAAAAAAGGCCAAAAAGTAATTAAAAAAAAAATAAAAACTATTAAAAATGCAAAAAAAAGGATAAAATAGAAGCAAAATAAAGGTAAAAAAGGTAAAAAAGTTCAAGAAACACTAAAAAGTTAAAAAAAAAAATTTAAAAGTTTTCAAAAAAGACAAAAAACGACAAAATAAAGAAGGAAAAAAGGCTTAATAAAAAGAAAAAAATGGGCAGAAAAAAACGAAAAAGGTGTAAAAAAATCAACAAAAAGTACAAAAAAGACAAGATAAAGGGAAAAAAGCAAAAAACGCCAAAAAAGAAAAAGTAAAAAAAGACAAAATAGAGACAAATAATGACAAAAAAATCAAAAAATGCCAAAAAGTAATTAAAAAAAAAATAAAAACTATTAAAAATGCAAAAAAAAGGACAAAATAGAAGCAAAATAAAGGTAAAAAAGGTAAAAAAGTTCAAGAAAGACTAAAAAGTTAAAAAAAAAAATTTAAAAGTTTTCAAAAAAGACAAAAAACGACAAAATAAAGAAGGAAAAAAGGCTTAATAAAAAGAAAAAAATGGGCAGAAAAAAACGAAAAAGGTGTAAAAAAATCAGCAAAAAGTACAAAAAAGACAAGATAAAGGGAAAAAAGCAAAAAACGCCAAAAAAGAAAAAGTAAAAAAAGACAAAATAGAGACAAATAATGACAAAAAAATCAAAAAATGCCAAAAAGTAATTAAAAAAAAAATAAAAACTATTAAAAATGCAAAAAAAAGGACAAAATAGAAGCAAAATAAAGGTAAAAAAGGTAAAAAAGTTCAAGAAAGACTAAAAAGTTAAAAAAAAAAAATTTAAAAGTTTTCAAAAAAGACAAAAAACGACAAAATAAAGAAGGAAAAAAGGCTTAATAAAAGAAAAAAATGGGCAGAAAAAAACGAAAAAGGTGTAAAAAAATCAACAAAAAGTACAAAAAAGACAAGATAAAGGGAAAAAAGCAAAAAACGCCAAAAAAGAAAAAGTAAAAAAAGACAAAATAGAGACAAATAATGACAAAAAAATCAAAAAATGCCAAAAAGTAATTAAAAAAAAAATAAAAACTATTAACAATGCAAAAAAAAGGACAAAATAGAAGCAAAATAAAGGTAAAAAAGGTAAAAAAGTTCAAGAAACACTAAAAAGTTAAAAAAAAAAATTTAAAAATTTTCAAAAAAGACAAAAAACGACAAAATAAAGAAGGAAAAAAGGCTTAATAAAAGAAAAAAATGTTCAAAAAAAAGAAAAAGGTGTAAAAAAAATCAACAAAAAGTACAAAAAAGACAAGATAAAGGGAAAAAAGCAAAAAACGCCAAAAAAGAAAAAGTAAAAAAAGACAAAATAGAGGCAAAAAATGACAAAAAAATCAAAAAATGCCAAAAAGTAATTAAAAAAAATTAAAAAACTTTTTAAAATGCAAAAAAGACAAAATAGAGGCAAAATAAAGGCAAAAAAAGTTCAAGAAAGACTAAAAAAGTTGAAAAAAAATTTGTTTAAAAAAAACAAAATATAGGCAAAAAATGACATAGTAAATTAAAAAATGCCAAAAAATTAATTAAATAAAAAAATTAAAAACTATTAATAATGCAAAAAAGACAAAATAGACGCAAAATAAAGGCAAAAAAAGTTCGAGAAAGACTAAAAAACTTAAAAAAAAATTTGTTTAAAACAAGACAAAATAGAGGTAAAAAATGACATAGAAAATCAAAAAATGCCAAAAAATTAACTAAAAAAAAAATTAAAAACTATTAAAAATGCAAAAAAAAAGACAAAATAGATGCAAAATAAAGGCAAAAAAAGTTCGAGAAAGACTAAAAAAGTTAAAAAAAAAATTAAATAGTTTTCAAAAAAGAAAAAAAACCCAAAAAAAAGGCAAAAAAGGCCAAAAAATTTATTTTTTAAAGCAAGAAAAAGAGCAAAAAGTATAACAGTATAATTTTTTTAATTTTTTTGTTCATGAATTGGTCTCTTCTACTTTAACGACGCCACTGTAAATTTAATAGGCACATATTGTACCCCGTATAATCTTATATAACCGTGAGAAATTTTGTTACTTAATTTTAAAAACTTTAGTAGTTATCGATTTTTAAATACTAGGGACACTTTCACCATTTTTTTAAGTATAATTTTTTAATTTTTTAGTTCATGAATTTTTCTCTGCTACTTTAACGACGCCACTGTAAATTTAATAGGCACATATTGTACCCCGTATAATCTTATATAAACGTGAGAAATTTTGTTACTTAATTTTAAAACTTTAGTAGTTATCGATTTTTAAATACTAGGGGCACTTTCACCATTTTTTTAAGTATAATTTTTTTAATTTTTTAGTTCATGAATTTTTCTCTTCTACTTTAACGACGCCACTGTAAATTTAATAGGCACATATTGTACCCTGTATAATCTTATATAACAGTGAGAAATTTTGTTACTTATTTTTAAAAACTTTAGTAATTATCGATTTTTAAATACTAGGGCACTTTCACCATTTTTTTAAGTATAATTTTTTTAATTTTTTAGGTCATGAATTTTTCTCTGCTACTTTAACGACGCCACTGTAAATTTAATAGGCACAAATTGTACCCTGTATAATCTTATATAACAGTGGGAAGTTTTAATACTTAATTTTAAAAACTTTAGTAGTTATCGATTTTTAAATACTAGGGGCACTTTCACCATTTTTTTAAGTATAATTTTTTAAATTTTTTAAATCATGAATGGGTCCCTGCTACTTTAACGACGCCACTGTAAATTTAATAGGTACATATTGTACCCTGTATAATTTTATATAACAGTGAGAAATTTTGTTACTTAATTTTAAAAACTTAGTAGTTATCGATTTTTAAATACTACTTTCACCATTTTTTTAAGTATAATTTTTTTTATTTTTTAGTTCATGAATTGGTCTCTGCTACTTTAACGACGCCACCGTAAATTTAATAGGTACATATTGTACCCTGTATAAACTTATATAACAGTGAGAAATTTTGTTACTAAATTTTAAAAACTTTAGTAGTTATCGATTTTTAAATACTAGGGGCACTTTCACCATTTTTTTAAGTATAATTTTTTTAATTTTTTAGTTCATGAACGGGTCTCTGCTACTTTAACGACGCCACTGTAAATTTAATAAGCGCATATTGTACCCTGTAAAATCTTACATAACCGTGAGAAATTTTGTTACTTAAATTTAAAATCTCGATTATCGATTTTTAAAAATTGCAGGAACACTTTCACCATTTTTTAAAAAAGTACAAAAGAAAGAATAATTTTTTTTTACATGAATTAATAAAAAAAAAAAATTTAGACTTCTTTAATAAATTATTACAATTCCATTATTTTTTTAATTTCTTGGTCTTGTTTTTATAAATCCTTTATAAATTAACGATTTTTAAATAGCTTTTGGTGGCGTTTTCGCCATTTTTTGAAAAGTAAATTTTTTTTTTATTGATTACTCATTCTAGGTAACAGGTCTATAAATATTTCTAATCAAAAATATTTACTATTAAATATTGATTGCAGCTCGAGCAATTTATATTTAATATTAGAGCAATCCTGTAAAATATGAACTAAAAAAAGAAATAAAACAAAAAAGAAAGCTTCTTTTGTCTATAAAATTTATATAAGCTTAAAAGCAATATGTTTCTTACTAAAACTTCTTTTCATCCATCCTTCCATTCTATACGGTTTTTCTTCAAAACTGACACTTCTTAAGAAGAGAAAAATTATATCCTAATAAAGAACAGAAAAGGTTTTTATTTTTTTTTTTGTACATGTGTCACTGTATGAAAGATTTTATTAGAATTTTTAATTTTCTCCACAAAAACTCTCTGTTAAAATAAATTACTGAAATTGTGACAGTAAGAGCATTTTAGTTCTAAGATAATAGATATAATATAGTAGCTGTCTACATTTGTTCAAGATAAAGGATATTTTATTCGTATGTCAGATTCTTGGAATGGATATACGACGACCAATGTGGTTTTAGCTAACCGAGCGTAACCGATTTATATACCAAAGTGTTGAAACTCTATTTACAAGACGATTTGATAAAAATTATTATTAAAATTCAATATTTAAATATCGCCCTGTGTAGTTTAATATTTTATTAGACGTACTAAAATATTTTTTTTCTCAATAATTAAGAGAAATAAGAAAAAATTTGAAAATAAATAAAAAAATTGAAAAAAAAACAAAATAATATGAGAAAAAAATGAAGAAAAATGTTAAAAAAATCCAAAAAAAAAACAAAAAATCAGAAGAAAATCGGATAATCAAAAGAAAATCAGAAAAAACAATAGAAAAAAATCAGAAAAACCAGAAAAAATATCTTTTCCAGGATTATTAGGATTCAAAAATCCTTAATTTTACAAGTTATACATATGACGTAATTTTGTAAAGAATCAGAAAGAACAGAAAAAATCTCACAGGAGAATCAGAAAATAATCAATAGAAAATCAGAAAATATTATAAAAATAAGAAAAAAAATTTCAGATATTTAATGTCAAAGTTTCATATTTTGCCTTTTTTTTTGACAGGTTCCAGATCGGCAATTATCTTGGAAGATTATACACAAACACACAGACAGACCTTACTTTGGAAATTATTTTAATCTTCTAGGGGGACCTCAAGATTTTTCCAGTTTTTTTCGGTTTATTACGGTTTTTTACGATTTTTCACGGTTTTTATAATTTTTTATGATGTTTTACGATTATTTAGCAATATTTATGAAATTTTACAACTTTTTACCAGTTTTTTACCAATTTCTTACAATTTTTTACGATTTCTTACGATTTCTTACGATTTATTACGATTTCTTACGATTTCTTACGATTTCTTACGATTTCTTACGATTTATTACGATTTCTTACGATTTCTTACGATTTCTTACGATTTCTTACGATTTCTTACGATTTCTTACGATTTTTTACCATTTCTTACGATTTTTTACCATTTCTTATGATTTCTTACGATTTCTTATGATTTCTTACGATTTCTTACGATTTCTTACGATTTCTTAATATTTCTTACGATTTCTTACGATTTCTTACGATTTCTTACGATTTCTTACGATTTCTTACGATTTCTTACGATTTCTTACGATTTCTTACGATTTCTTACGATTTATTACGATTTCTTACGATTTCTTACGATTTCTTACGATTTCTTACGATTTCTTACGATTTCTTACGATTTCTTACGATTTCTTACGATTTCTTACGATTTCTTACGATTTCTTACGATTTCTTACGATTTTTTCGTTTTTTTCCATTTTTTCCTCTTTCTCAATTATTAAAAATACGTAAAGTAAAAAATCGTAAAAAATGGTAAGAAATAGTAAGAAATCGTAACAAAAAAGCGTAATAAATCGTAAAACATCGTAAAAAATCGTAAAAAATCGTAAAAAATCGAAAAAAAATCGTAAAAAATCGTAAAAAACCGTAAAAAATCGTAAAAAAATGGTAAAAAAATCGTAAGAAATCGTACAAAATCGAAAGACATCGTAAAAAATCGTAAGAAAGCGAAATAAATCGTAAGATACCGTAAGAAATCGTAAAAAATCCTAAAAAACCATAGAAAATCGTAAAAAATAGGGAATTTATTTTATAATAATTAATTATCTAAAATCTCCCTATGTTGCCTTTTTCTGGGAAATATATAATTTTACTGCAAAATTGGAAAAACTGCGATAAACCTCAAAGTAATATATACAGGGTGGCGCAAATTTAATTAAATTGACAGGGGTAATTAAAATAACAAATATTTTTTTATTGACAGGTTTTAGTGGTTAAAGATGAATATTTTTACATCGACAGGTTAAAGGCAAAAAATTTTAAATATTACAAAAATTAAAAAAAGAATATTCTAAAAAAAAATTTCAATTTTAAAAAGTTCAAAAATTTCAAAACCAAAAAGTTCAAAAAATTAAAAAGATCAAAGCTTCAAAAATTTTTAATCATTTTAAATCTAAATTGAATAATTTAGAAATATATCCGAGTTAGTTTTTGTCTCTAATTATAATTAAAATTATTTCAATGTTTTTACGGTTTTTTACGATTTTTTACGGTTTTTTATGATGTTTTACGATTTTAATGTAAACTTTTTTTTGTTTTTTCCATATTTTTTATGATTTTTTTTTTATTTTATTTTATTCCATTTTCAATTCATTCGATTTTTTCTAATTTACTCGCATTGTTCGATCTATTCCGAGATTATCCCTTTTTTCCATTTGTTCCGAATTTTTCGAGTTTTTTTACGATTTTTCACAATTTTTTACAATTTCTTATGATGTTTTACGATTATTTAGCAATATTTAAGAAATATTACGACTCTTTACCATTTTTTTAGAATTGTTTACGATTTTTTACGTTTTTTCATGATTTTTTATGATTTTTTCACGATCTTTCACAATTTTTTACAATTTTGTATGATGTTTTACGATTATTTAGCATTATTTAAGAAATATTACGACTTATTACCATTTTTTTAAAATTGTTTACGATTTTTTACGAATTTTTACGAATTTTTACGAATTTTTACGAATTTTTACGAATTTTTACGAATTTTTACGAATTTTTACGAATTTTTACGAATTTTTACGAATTTTTACGAATTTTTACGAATTTTTACGAATTTTTACGAATTTTTACGAATTTTTACGAATTTTTACGAATTTTTACGAATTTTTACGAATTTTTACGATTTTTTACAATTTTCCACATTATCTTATGATTTTTTTATAGAGCATTTAATTATCTAAAATCTCTATATCTTACCTTTTTCTCGGATATATAATTTTACCCCAAAATGTTCTAGACAGGGTGGCGCAAATTTAATTGAATTAACAGGAACAATAAAAACAACAAATATTTTTTCATTGACAGGTTTTAGTGGTTAAAGATAAATTTATATGAACAGGTAATGGCGAAAAATTTCAAACATTACAAAAATTAAAATAAAACGAATATTCTAAAAAAATTAAAAATTTCAGTTTTAAAAAGATAAAAAAATTCAAAGATTAAATAAAGCTGAAATAGTAAAATGAACAAATATTTTCACATGGACAGGGACAAGTTTAAAAAATTCCAAAAATTTAAAAAAAATTCAAAAATTTCGAAAACAAAAAGTTAAAAATATTAAAAAGACCAAAACCTAAAAAAGTTCCAAATATTTAAAAAATTTCAATAATTTATAAAAATGTTCTAGTTAGTTTTTATGTCTCTAATTATAATAGAAAATTATTTTTACGTTTATTTACGATTTTTTTACGATTTTTAACGATTTTTTACGATTTCCAAATATTTAAAAAATTTCAATAATTTGCAGTTAGTTTTTATGTCTCTAATTTTAATTAAAAATTATTTCAATGTTTTTACAATTTTTTACGATTTTTTACAGTTTTCACAATTTTTCACATTGTTTCACGATTTTTAAGTTTTTTTAAGATTTCTTACAATTTTTTACGTTTTACGGTTTTTTATAAGTTTTCACAATATTTTACGATTTTTTCCATTTGTTTCCTATCTTTCTTTAATTTTTTAAAAATCTATAAAAAATCGTAAAAATTGTATAACAACAGAATTAGAATATAAAAAAACCTTATCCTGATATTTTTAAAAATGGTGTAGATAAATTTTTTTGATATTTCAACCCCCTCCAGTTTCAACCCCGTAAGTCGGAATAAAAAAAATTTACACAACGGCTTATATGATTTTTTTTTTAAATTTGAACCCCTCCAGTTCCATCCATAGAGGTCAAAACGAGAAAAAGTTTTAAGCGAATTAATTTTAGAATAATTAGGACATAAAAAAAGTCTTATGACCTGTTTCGATATTTTTAAAAATGGCGAAGATATGAATTTTTTGAAATTTTAACCCCCTCCAGTTTTCATCCCCTTACAGATAAAATGCGCATAGGGTTCATATTGTAGATGCGAGAAAACAATTGGCGAAAAAATTTTAGAAATCGGAAGACATGAAATTTTTTTTCACCTAATCCTGTTGTGGGTGGCTCAAAAATTCGAGAAGTCATTTTAAGCAAATAAAAATTTTAAATATTTTTTATGCTTTTATTACTTCCGGTCCGGATTGAAGTAATAAATAAAATATTCGTTTACTTTTTGTACTTTTATAAATTTTCTGTATAATGGTGATATATAAATAAGTATACCAAAATACCTGAATTTAACATTATATTATCTAGTACATTAGTCTCGGATCTCTTTTGCTAATTAATTTTTTTAACCAGTTTCAACATATTTAATTATTTAATACGTTAAAGTGATACTACTAAAATACTTAATCCTTTAATACGTTAACAAATTTCATATATTTCTCATCTAAAAGCTACAACCTGTTTTACGGTCTCTAGACAACATGACAAACTAATTTCCAGGCAGGCATATTCAGGAATATCCAGAGAAACATATAATAAAGCAAACGGCTTGATGTTCACTGTATTCCCCCGTTCCATAAATCAACAACAAAACAAATTAATGCCAGCCTGTCCACCATAATTCATAAATACCTCTAGTGTCTAGTTTACGAATATCCGCTACTGACTGCGCCATTTATACGGAGTGTCTATGACGTTGCAATCAAAAGTTGATCTCAAATAATAGTTATTTATCATATTTTTTTCATAAAAATATTTTTGTTTTTTTTTCAACCTTAGTTTTCACAAATTGGGTCATAAAAGTTTAAATAATTGATTTAATTCTACTCTCCAGACCCATCTTCTAGAAGCGAAAGTATTTTGAACGGGCTACAAAAAAAAATTCGAGATAAAAACGGAAATATCCATTTTTGGGTCTCCTGAGACGATTAAGACTATTTCCAGATGGAAGTCTGTCTGTCTGTCTGTGTGTATTCTTCCACGATAGAGGCCACACGTTTAATTCGATTGAGCTGAAATTTGGTATATAGGTTTGGGTTACCCGTCGAAATAACCCATTAGTTTTTGTATGATATCTGTCAAACGGAAGTGCCAATATAAAAAAATGACAGATGCAATATGTCACGGAATTGGACATGCAATATGTCATTTGAAAGCCATTAAAAAACTATTAAGAACAGTCAAAATTATTTCTCCAACTGTCACCTGTCAATAATTAAAAAAAATGTCAAAATTTGAAATTTTAACATTTAAATGTGAAAAAGTTTTCGTGGATTTTTTTCAATTTTTTACAAATTTTTTTCAATTTTTTACAATTTTTTTACAATTTTTTCCAATTTTGTCCAATTTTTTTTTCAATTTTTAATAGTTTTTGAGATTTTTTGTGTTTTTTTTAATTCTTTAATATTTTTGAGATTTTTTGAGATTTTTTAGATTTTTTGAGATTTTTGAGATTTTTGAGATTTTTGGAGATTTCTCGAGATTATTTGAGACATTTTAAGATTATTAGAGGTTTTTTGAGATTTTTAGAGGTTTTTGAGATTTTTTGAGATTCTTTGGGACTTTTTACGATTTTTTGAGAATTTCTTGAAGTGTTTTAAGATTTTTTGATTTGAAAAAAAATTTCGAGATAAAGATAAAGTTTTTTCAATGTTCACAATATTTTTTTTTGTTTTTCTTTATTTTTCATTATTTTACTATTTTTTCCTATTTTTTCCTATTTTGTCCAATTTTTTTTTCAATTTTCCTTGGACTTTCTAATAGTTTTTTAGATTTTTTGAGGTTTTTTTTAGGTTTTTTCAAATTTTAATTTTGAAATATTTTAAGGTTTTTTGGTTTTTAAGATTTTTTGAAATTCTTTGGGACGTTTTAGATTTTTTGAGAATTTTTTGAAGTGTTTTAAGATTTTTTGATATTTATTTGAGGTTTCTTAATTTTTTTTTGTGGTTTTTTTATATTTTTGAAATTTTTTTTGAAATTCATTTTAGTTTTTTGATACTCTTTAAATCTTTTGAGATTATTTGAGAATTTTTAGAGATTTTATAAGATTTTTAATTTTTCATTAAGATTTTTTGAGGTTTTTTGAGGTTTTTAAAAAAATTTTTAGATTTTTTGAGTTTTCTTGAGGTTTTTTGATTTTTTGAGGTTTTTTAAGATTTTTTCAGATTTTCATTTTGGAATCTTTTAAGGTTTTTTAGTTTTTAAGAATTTTTGAGATGAGTTGGGACTTTTTGGATTTTTTGAGAATTTTTTGAAGTATTTTAAGATTTTTTGAGATTTATTTGAGGTTTCTTAAATTTTTTGTTATTTTTTTATATTTTTGAAATTTTTTTTGAAATTCATTTTAGTTTATTGATACTCTTTAAATCTTTTGAGATTATTTGAGAATTTTTAGAGATTTTATAAGGTTTTTTAGAGTTTTTTGAAATTTATTGAGGTTTTTAAACAATTTTTGAGATTTTTTGAGATTTCTTGAGGTTTTTTGATTTTTTGATGCTTTTTAAGATTTTTTCAAATTTTAATTTTGAAATCTTTTAAGGTTTTTTAGTTTTTAAGATTTTTTGAGATTACTTGGGACTTTTTTGAAGTATTTTAAGATTTTTTGAGATTTATTTGAGGTTTCTTGAATTTTTTTAGAGTTTTTTGAGATTTTTTGAGGTTTTTAAACAATTTTTGAGATTTTTTGAGGTTTTTTGATTTTTTGAGGTTTTTTTAAGATTTATTCAAATTTTAATTTTGAAATATTTTAAGGTTTTTTAGTTTTTAAGATTTTTTGAGATTATTTGGGACTTTTTAGATTTTTTTAGAATTTTTTGAAGTATTTTAAGATTTTTTGAGATTTATTTGAGGTTTCTTGAATTTTTTTAAATTTTTGGATTTTTTTTTGAAATTCATTTTAGTGTTTTGATACCCTTTGAATCTTTTAAGATTATTTGAGAATTTTTAGAGATCTTATTTAAATTTTTTTAAGATCTTTTAGAGTTTTTTGAGATTATTTGAGGTTTTTAAACAATTCTTGAGATTTTTTGAGACTTCTTGAGGCGTTTTGATATTTTTTGATTTTTTGAGTTTTTTTTAAGATGTTTTCAGATTTTATTTTTGAAATTTT